>JAPMOB010233745.1:0-10149 GCA_029875015.1 Lepomis gibbosus
TCAAGATTTATTGACAGAAATGCAATATAATATCCATAACTATGTTTTCAGTAGTGTAAAAAGACCTTACATAATGAACCATTATGTTTACATTACCTTAAACAAGCCATTTCTATCTATATACACCGTGGGTCCCTTTACATGGAGGTCGCCATGCATCACCCTGTTTTGACAGTAGCCAAAAAGGGACAAACTACTCTACAGAGCATGTTTCATCACTAGGTTGTTGTTATTCTTGTATAATCCCAGCAGTGTAGATGTAGTAGATGAAATCAAGGATATAATTGTTGTAGATTTTCCCAGATGGAAGGCGCTGATGCAGGACAAATGTTTTCAAAGCAGCGCTAAAGTTGCCTGTATTCAGCTGGACAGGTAATGAACATAGTCCAACTTCAGCAATGCAAATGAAAACTGTTGTTTGATAGCTTTATCAAGCAGATGGGCATAATCACAGAGAGAAATAGCTTGTTTCCCTTGCCAATGTTGCAAAATATGTCATATATGTAGTTGGATTAGAACTTCATGTAACGTTATTCTCCAGCGCTGTGTTTTGGGTTTGCTACGTGAATTCTGATTGACGTTCATGAGTCAATCAGCTGGTAAATAATGTTGGCAATAAAACGCTAGCCTACAGCATGGAAACCCACATCAGCTAGCTAAACTTCTATTTTACTGCCCTGGTAGAAAAAATATGTGGTTGGATTGTAATTTCTAATGTTATACTACAGCGCTGTATTTTGGCTTTGCTACATGGACAGATGAGATTATGAGACGAGAGATTATGATAACAAGACTGTGCATAACATGCCCAATAATGGTTACTTTCAGAATATGCATTAAAAAGAAGACATTTGTTTGTAGCCTATTGCTTAGTTATTGTGCACACAAATGTGTAATTTGATAATTCACATTAATTACGTTAGTATTACGTTGCACTGTTTTACCACAAGCTAAAATTATGGCTATTAGTACTACTTTGTGTTTCTATTGTGTTTGGTTCTATTTGGTAACATTTGCAGATTGCTTATCTAAAGTGAGTAAGCCGCTGGTTGCAATTTGTTGCAATTTACAACCCTCACCACTAGATGTCACTAAAACCTACACATTTAAGCTTTAAGTGAAAAGATAATCATCCAGCAGGAAGCATCCTTCTATGAACTAAACTATAAACATGACATCTAATATCCATCATGTTTCAGTTTTTGGTTTAGCATCAAGTGGAGAATATGCAATTATAAGACCGAGGTATGAGCCGAGTTTATGTCATATATTCTGTTTAAAAAAAAACTACTGTACATCACATCATACTGATTATTTGACTTTACCCAAGACAGAACTAACAATATCTAACATCATTGAACTAAAAATGTGAAATGGCAAATTGAATTATCAAAAAGTAATAACATCAACAAAGCATTGAAGAAGCATCTTTCATTTTTTATGAGTTGCACTGGAGCTCATAGTGAAGTAGGATAGTGCTTTAAAATGTATGAAAGCTATTAAAGTGAGTGAAAGGCAGGCTTCCAGCCCTCATGTCCCTTGAAGATATAGGCCTCGTGCTTGCCCTTGGGGCAGCCTAGCATATGCTTATGTCTGCCCTTTCTCTCCAGCAGAAACCAGTAACACTATAACACCTGGTGCCCCATTTGTGAGCACAGCAAAACCCCCACACCTTCTTCACCCATCCCTACATCCTGCATTTTGAGTCACAGGCTCTCTCTCCCATGGTATTCTCTGTCTCCTCTCTAATGTTCATCTTGTAGAGGATATGCTGACATCCTAGTGGCTATTTTATTATTTTGGGGCAGTAACTTGGACCTCTTCTTCTATTTCCTTATGTGAAGTAATGGTTTAAGGGCATAATGGAATTCAGGTGTTCTACACAGAAGTGCACCCTAATTGGGAAAACTGGCATCCACTCAAACATTTTTGGCTCTTCTAACTGCACACTTTTTCAAAGGCGAGGCAGGAACAGATGAATCATGTCTCTGGATGTAAAGCCTGATTTCTGAGTTTTCAGCTTCTAACCTAGCAGCCTATCATAATGTTTGTAGCCTGGACATTAAGGGACATGGAAATGCTTAAAAGGGCAAAACAACAGAGTTGATAACAAAATTAGTCATAATCGAAATTTATTTTTAAAACATCTAACGGTCATTAATCTCTAAACTAGTCATTATAAAAACACTTAAGAGTGTGTGATTATAATATACTATACAGCTATTGGAACAGGTTACTTACTTGTGGCCCAAATGCTTGAGGAAGTACCCAAGGACTTTGAGGGATTGCACTCGAATGCTTTCACTCTTAGAGGCCATGAGCTTGTAGATTACCCTGGAATAGACACAAGCAGCAAAAGCTGGCAACAGCACACTGTCTTGACAGAATAAAATATAGCCCTGTTGATGAAACGGCTCTGCACTGGTTAGCTGACAACCACTTTCCTTCAGGGAGAATTTACATTAGCATTAAATGAATGTCCTAATGAAAGCAGCAGCCTTTCTACAATGAATTCCTTAGAACTCACAAGTAGTGCTACACCGTGTGCATTTATATTTTATAGGATCACATGGTGTAAGTTTGATCATCCGTGTCATATTGTGAAATCAGTATGTTAATATTGTTACTTTTCCATGCATATTTTTTTTTCTCACTGAACTTATGAATTATTCATGCATCTCATATACAGTGTTGGCTACTTAGGCTTATTTTGTAAAATCACCTCTTCATTTTGTGCCTGGATTGTGTCTTCCCCTGAGGGGCTTACCGTATTCCATTTCTCTGGTCAAAAGCAGGGATCATGGAGGCTGGATGCTCAGACATGAGGGCTACCACCAACTGCAGCACATCATGCAGATTCTCATCCTGCAGACCAACAGGGAGAGAAAGATGATAAGAGATAAATAAAAGGGCAGCAGGTGATGAGAGAATATACAGCTTTGTTCTTTGCTAAGACTCTGTAACTGCAACCGCAGCAAAGACATAATGTATGTGCCTTGCAATTGTATCACCTGCAAATGCAGAATACACCTGGGCCCCTGGTACACCTTACAACAGATCAGGGACAGTGGCTGGCCATTGCTAACTGAAATAATTAATTCATCTAGCTGGTTAGTGGATGGAAACTAATAAACTTCTCCTAGCAACTCTGAAGATGAAATATGACCTCCTAGCTCAGTGCAGCAAAGTGGCACACTAACACAGTGAATTCACTTAGAGCAGGGATAGACTCTCATGTACCTCATGAATTGTTAACAAATAGTTCAGGATGCTCTGCAGCTCATCCTCCTTCACACCTCGGTCCTGGAAGAATGCAAAAGTAGGAAAACAGATTAGAAACTTGTAATGATGTATTTGGCAAATAACTGGAGAAGGGACATTAAATTACAAGGGTACAAGGTAGAGTATCTCTGTCTACAGTTAAAAGAAAGTATTAGAAATTATTGTTATTGGGTTTAGATTTGATGTACATAAGAATTTAGGTTTCAAAACAGATTGAAAAGCCAACAATTGTTTGTCTAAGAAGTCTGGCCAAGTGATAACATGTCCAGTATTAAAATTCATCTTATTTCTGCCATGCCCTAGAAACCCTACAGAATGTGGCAGGATATGGCCTGCTGGGATATGGGCCACAATACACTGACTAAAACTGTGCAGTATGAAACATTTTTTAAAAATCTAAATGTGTAAAATGTAGTCCAGCATTCTGTTATTGATTAGTCTATCATTTATTTTTAAATACTTCAACTCATTTAGTCAAGGCAGCTCGCCCACTAATCGAAGAATTGGCGTTCAATCCCCAGCTGCTCCAGTCTGCATGTGAGTGTCCTTGGGCAAGAAACTGAACCCCAAATTGCTCCCGATAGCTGTGCCATTGGTGTGTGTGAATGATGAGTTTCTGTTTGTGACAAGCAGTTGGCACCTTGCATGGTCGCCTCTGCCATCAATGTATGAATGTGTCGGAATGGGGTGAATGTGACGTAGTGTAAAGTGCTTTGAGTGGTCGGAAGACTAGTACTAGTACAGTCCATTTATCGTCAGTTTACCTTAAACAGCAAAATAAAAGACAAATATCTGTCATACATTTCCAGATCCATTAGTGATGCCTTATAGAGCTAACATTGCAATTAAGTGAAGCAAAGAAAAACATACATGTGTCTCATTTGAAAAACTGAAGTCAACAAAAATGTTTAGTATCTTTACTTGACAAATTACTTGAATGACTAAATAATTATGAAAACATATTAGTTCTCTTGACTTGATTTAAATATATTACTGCACAAGTGGTTTTCTTCCAAGCCCACACTTTTCAGAAGAAATATAAATAAATAAATAAATGAATAGCGCTGAAATTTATTAAGGAGCAGACCAGCAGAATGCTTCAAAGGATAACACAGGATGAATCGACAATCTCCATATTTTCTCAGCACAGCTCAAAATCAAACTGTGAAAGGCTGCGAGGCATGAAGGCAGGTGGGATATACCTTCAGGATGAGTTGCTTGAGGAAGAGAAGCATAAATGCCCGCAGAGAAATTACTTCTTTCTGGGTCGGTCTTGGACCATCTGTAATTGAAGAAGACAGTGAGAGAAGCAATAAAACTGAGAAAGAAATTATTTGAACCAAATAAGAAATCTTTGTTTTCTGTTTTCCAGTCTCCTCTAAATTTCATGTTTTACTGGCAATTTTATTCTTGATTTATTTTCAGTTTGATATTCCTTTTTGATGTTTTTGATTGATATGAAATATTTCTTTTATTGACGTCTTGTGTTTTCCTACTTTGAGCTTTTGAAAAAAAAACAAACAGGGACATCTTCAAACACAACTTCAGTTTTCTTTGCTGTATCATCAGCTTTGTACTGATTTGCTGGATTCACCTTGAAAGTGTTTCAAACGTTTCACAGGGTTTAACCAACAACCTAGACAGACAACCACAACAACCAAAAATAGCCAATCTCACACTTAGTAAACATAGAAGAAGTTGTACATTAAAGGCAGGGTAGGTAAGTTTGAGAAACTAGCAAGAAACTGCTGGATTTTTGAAAATATCCAACAGAGAAACTCCCACCCCTTCCCTTCTGGGCTCCTTTCAAAGCCACACTCCCAAAACACGTGAACGCCCGACTCTGCTGGAGTGTGACGAGCGGAGAGCAGCGGCTCACATCAGGGGTAAGAAAATATTTAACTTTATGAAAATAAACAACTAACCCGGTTGTTAGTATTCATTATCAAGCTAGCATGTTAATATTGGATAGGTTTAAAAAAAAAAACTGACTTTGATTCAGTAACAGTGGCAGTTTAACTGTTAGCAACAGGTAGCTATGCTAACAGCTGCGGTAATATTGGGCAAAGCTAAAAACGGGCTGATACACACTTTCCCGTTTCCGTCAGTTACACTACACAAACGTGAATTTCATGTTAGACTCATAACATGTACATTGTTTTGCATGTTAGAGCTTTCACTTTGACAGCATTATTGTCTCTGATGAGAACTGCACTCCAGAGCCAAGCACAGACCGGGACAGGACCGGGACCTGCCTGGGGTCGAGGCAAAGCAGAGGAGGGAGGGCTGCCAGGGTCCGAGGAAGAAGAGGCAGGACGGGGAGGACGAAGTGCAAGCTGAGCAACACATAACTGCATTGAGCTTCACACTCCAATAACAACATATGAACAGGTACTTATATTTTAATATTAGTCTATTGTCTCTCAGTGTACTTGTCTCAAAGTTTCTCTGGTGTTTCCCCCCTAAGCCCTTTGGGTGTCAAAAATAATGTGCTATGTAATCCATCACTCTAGTTATTACTTTTTTATTATTGTTTACTGATTACAACAACTACAGCTCTGCTTCAGCCATTGGCTCATCTGTGTCATGTGCATTGACCTGGTTTGTAATGTAGACACAGAAATCCTATTAGAGAAGAAGAAGACAGTTTCAACAAATATGACAGAAAGTGTTTTAGAAGCAACTTGCCTACCCTGCCTTTAACAATAAGTAGAATATGTTTTATACACATTGCATGCTTTAAGTCCAAGGGGTTATCATGAGTATTCAACTCAAATGTATTTACCATTCATGGTGCATCTAAAGTCTTCAAGTATCCCAGGTAGTTTCATCCAAAACATAAGCTGACCATCACCATAGTCACACCAGTCCATCATAGTGGCCAACATCTCATTGAAACTACCCAGTATACTTTGGCACTCTGACGTTAGCCTCACATTGCAATCCTCCATGTCGTGAACCTCATTTAACATCTGACTGAACATTGTCAGCAGGTGTATGTATGCCGTGCAAATACAGAAGAATGACAGGATATGACAGAAAGCATTGATTAACTGTCATATAACAGAGCTGCTGCTGCTGCTGATGTATTGGTTTGCTTGGCACAAGAATTAATTTTGGCACTGTCAGATTCTATTAAACATGCTGAGCCCTTTTGTTTTTAACTAAAAAGTGTTTGGTAAGCACACTAATGGGCTGCAGCAACAGGCAGATCAATACACCACAGAGCTATTCAGTCAGACACATCAGAAAACACAGGATATGGCACACATTATCACTTACAACAATACAAACATGAAACCCCTTAAGATTAGCAGCACTTTCACTGTAGCACAAAGGCTCAATTTTGGCGGTAAAATCTGGCATATATTCATCCATTTCTTATTCATCCTGTGCAGCCAGATAGGTATAAACACACTGACAAAATCTTTTACATTTATAGAGGTAATAAATGATAGTAACTGGGCCAAATACAATCGCAAAAGCCTTTCAGGGAAAACTGGTCACTTTGCCCAATGTCTGTCTTCTCCTCTCAATACTGATAAACTCCAACCTCCACCTTGGCTGGACACATGTTCATTTGAAATGGGGACAGTGCAGCGATGACAGATACAACACCAGCAGACACCTGACCATCCTGCTGCTTCAACAGCAAGTCAGTGTAGTCAATGATGAGGCTCCCTGAGGTTGCAGGAGGATGGCAAGTGCTGCTGCATCCCGACACTGATTAATAGAGTGTAGTGCAGGGACAGAGCCTGACATGGAAGGGATGATAAGAACATTATTACCGCAGCTACTGCATCTAAGTTATTCACAAGCAATTATGCTCAGCAGCTATACACAGTTCTTGTTTCTCATTCATACATTGCTTCGCTTCCTGCATCCCAAGGGCACAAGGAGAAAGAGCTTATTGAAAAACAATTTATGTCCATGTGATTAATGCAGAAATCTTATTTGGGCTTATGATTGATGATAATAAAGTTCCAGGGATACACAAAAGCATGTGTCCTGTATACTTACGCAAACCTTTAAATAGGAAACAGGAATACTTATATATTTTTCACTCCATGAATGCTTTTAAATAAACAAAAGGATGGCAAAACACTCACTAAGTATTTTTAATAGCAGCAGCAATAATTGGTTTCCAGAATTCTTCTCAAGTAACTAACTAATATATGTTTTGCCTGTTTAAGCTGCTCTGTTTAGATCATCTAGAGTATGTTGATTTCAAACTGCAATGACTAAATATTTCAAAAATACACAAGGAAAATATGAAGGGAAAAACATACAAAAAATAGAAAGGACTCAGAGAGCGCAGACATTGGCCGACCAATTGCAATTTTAATAAAAAGTCACAAATAATTTGTGTATCAGCTGTGTGATTCAGATCTGCCGAAAAAATGTATGGGTTCTTCTTTAACCCATGTTACACCCTTCCATCAAGTTTCATGAAAACCTGGGAAGTAGTTTTTTCCACAATCCTGCTGGCAGACAAAAAACAAACAAACTTGGCAGCGATAATCAATGAGTACGGCCCTCATCTCTGCATCTTAACAACTTTTCTAATGCACTATCTAACATCCATTTGCTCCAGTGGATTTCCCATGCGTAAATGTGTAAATCGGAAGCAAGGCAGTGTTGAAAAAAGAGAATACATGTGTGAAATCATTCCCCAACTTCCTGTAATCAGTAATTTGTGTCTTACATGAGATTCATTTATCAGAATGGAGGCCCACACAAACATTAACCACAAGCCTTGATTAGATTATTCCTCTGAAGTGCTTATATATCACATGTCACTGGTAATTTCTCATGTAATGGTAACAAGACATAACCAGCTTGAATTGAAGGTGGTGACTGGTCAAACAGCTCTACTGCCCATGTCATTACTCATTATTTAGTATAAACAGGGACAGGGCAGAGAGAGAGACAAAAGGAGAGTGGTAGAGATTGAGGCAGATTATGTGTTGGCTTGTGGGTAACATATCACAAACTGAGAGATGAGCAATGGGCATCTGTCAGTGAGTGCCTGTAGTGATTCTGTGTATAACCGAATGATACATGGCTTTAATTTGATAGCACTCTCTATTAAGACCTGAGGAAAAGAAAAAGAGCAGGCACTTCCAGAAACAGAGTGAGTAGCTGGAGGAGCTCCATTTTAAATGTGTTCTCTGTGTTCATATAATTGAACACTTCATTATCTACTTGGCTTTCTCCCTCCTCATATGTGGCTTTGTTTGGTCATTTCTCAGCTGAGAAGGACAGAGAGAAAAACTGACCTGCCAAATCAAGCGCAGATCAATGGAACCAGACCCACTCTGAGAATTACCTACAGCAGGAAGGCGATCCATTTCAAGAAATGTCTTCCCCAGAATCTCAGCTATTTTCTCAGTCCTCTACAATCGCCAGGCAATTCAACAACAATCAGCAACATACGTAAGGAAAAGTGTGTGTCAGTGTGTATTCAGTGTGTGTCAGTGTGTATTAGGCCTCTGTTTTTTTAAGGTGGCCTATTATAATGCATTTCCAGCCCTATATTATCTTTCTGTGAATCCTGTATGGGAGCTTTGCATGATTCAAAGTTCAAAAAAATAATTTTCTATCCTACACTGGCCCGTCATTCAGCCTCTGTCTGAAACGAGCTGTGGATGCTCTTGACTCTTTAAGGCCCTCCCCCTAAAAGCCAACTGTTTTCTGATTGGCCAAGACCCTGAAGCCTGTTTACGAGACTGTTGTTGACCGGGAAAAAGAAACTGTATCCAATCTTGTTTCATCCTGTGCTGAGCAGTATAGACAGAGTGAGCGTAGCAGTTGCCAGGAGGACGGGCTGCGCTCAAATAAGCAAATATAGAAAACCAGCTCCGTATGACATTGTCCTGAGCGGAGAGTACCCCATTACTTGAAGCTCTGGTCACGTTTAAAATAGATTGCTAACCCACAACCACAGAGAATAGAGCATGTTTGTATCCGTTTCTTTAGTAATTTTTGGCCCATTTTAACATTTTAATCATCTATCATTGTGTTCTAATGTAAACTTTAATGTACTTTGAACTCCAACCTCCTTTCAGATGTCTGATCTCTTAAACTTATTTTGGCCACCAGTTCTTTCAGTCACTATGCAGAGAAAACCAGCTTGAATAGAACATGGTGACCGGCCAACCAGCTTTACTGCCAATGTCATCACTCAATATTTAGTAAAAACATGGGCAGGGCAGACGTTGGAGACGGGTAAAGAGCTTTTCCTCACCCTCCACTCAGTCTTGGGAGTTTAAAGCAATGCCTGCTATCTACAGTGGATAGAAAAAGTCTACACACCCCTGTTAAAATGCCAGATTCTTATGATGTAAAATAATGAGAAAGATAAATCATGTCAGAACATTTTCTACCTTTAATGTGACCTATGATGTGAATAATTCAATAGAAAAACAAACTGAAATCTTCAAGGGGGAAAAATGAAAAAGAAAAACCTTACAATAACCTGGGTGCATAAGTATGCACACCCTCTTATAACTGGGGATGTGGCTGTGTTCAGAATTAACCAATCACATTCAAACTCAGGTTAACGAGAAGTCATTACACACCTGCCATCATTTAAAGTGACTCTGATTAATCACAAATAAATGTCAGCTGTTCTAGTAGGATTTTCCTGATATTTTCTTAGTTGCATCTCCAAGCAAAAGCCATGGTCCACAGAGACCTTTCAAAGCATCAGAGAGATCTCATTGTTGAAAGACATAATTCAGGAGACAGGTACAAAAGAATTTCCAAAGCAATAGATAAACGATGGAACACAGTGAAGACAGTCATCATCAAGTG
This sequence comes from Lepomis gibbosus, assembly GCA_029875015.1. Taxonomy (NCBI): domain Eukaryota; kingdom Metazoa; phylum Chordata; class Actinopteri; order Centrarchiformes; family Centrarchidae; genus Lepomis; species Lepomis gibbosus. The sequence goes on from JAPMOB010233745.1 coordinate 10,099, forward strand.
GAGAAAATATGGCACAACTGTGACTTTACCAAGAACTGGACATCCCTCCAA
>JAPMOB010233746.1:0-25968 GCA_029875015.1 Lepomis gibbosus
TAGCGTCAGCTTTTCAACAGTTCTTTAAACCTTCCACATCTTTCATACATTTGTACTATTCAGATTTGTTCAAGACAGCATTGCAGTGTGGCGTCAGCTTTTAAACAAAACCTTCCACATCTTTCATACATTTCTACTGTTCAACTTTTTTCAAGCTAGCATTTCAGCGTAGCGCAAGCCATTCAGCAGACAGCATTCACACCGCAATTTCTTCAGAAATTGCTTTTCTAGTCTTAAATGATTTTATCTTGTCTGCAAATCTAGATTTTATGTTTTTAACTGAATTATGGATGCAAATGAATGACTAAAGCCAGCTAGCTGAACTGTGTCCGCCTCAATATGATATGTTTTAGTCAACCGAGGGTCAGTGGTCGTGGTGGTGGACTAGTGAGTGTGTATAGGAAAAATTTTAAGTACGTTGTGATGAATTTAACTCCTTTGAAGTTCTCACTCTTAAACTTGGAGGGCTGCAACCTATCATATTTGTTATAATCTATCCCCCAAAACCACCTTTTTTATCAGAACTTCCTGAATTTTTATCTACTTTGGTTTTAAATTATGATAGAATTGTTCTTTGTGGCGATTTTAATATTCATGTTTATGACCCCACCAATGTTAATGCATATGACACTTCTTTTAACTTCATGGAACATGTCAAAGGGCAAACAGATAACCATGGTCATACACTGGACTTGGTTTTTACCCTGGGTGTCAGCATTTTCTCTGTGGAATTAGTGGACATGATCATATCCGACCACAGATACATTGTTTTTAGTTACTCATGCCGCCTCACCAAGCTCTTTGTGTTCTCGCATCTTTAATGAACAAAGTGTTTCAAAGTTTTGCGCATTCTTTCAGAGCCAAAGCCAAATCATGTCTGATTCCAACACCAACAATCTGGTCGACCACTTCAATCAAATCTGCTTGTTACATACTGCCGTTACATCGCTCCGTTCTAAAAGCCTGGTCTGAAAAGCATTAAAATGCGTTTTGGGTGATTGGATTGCAATTGGAAAGTGCTTGATCACATTTACAAGTGTAAATGCCATGTGTTATCAATCCACATACAACAACTAGGTGGGTGGAAATATTTACCAACCACAGTTAGACAGCACAGACAGGTGTCCATAGAATGCTGCGCATAAAGTTTATGGTCCTAAAAATCCAGTCATCATCATCATAAGCTGCAGTGAAAAACAACAACACCACCTACTGTGATCAGAAGATCTAAGCACAATTTTGGACTTCTGTTTAATCAGTATTATCTGAAATGCCTCTGATCTGTTCAGAATATCTCAGTGACACAACAAGCTTGAGGTCTCCTGAATCTAAATTCATGCAAGCTCAGTCCCAGCTCCCTTTGACTCACCTCAGTAATTGGTTTCACTGTGATCTACAGTGGCTGTTAAGCTATTCATAAAGGGGAGCTGACATCGCCGCAGGGAGACCTGACTGAGCAGCAAACCGCAGTGTACAGCCCAGCAGTATGATGCGCTCACTTAGAAATAAAAAAGAGAAGAGAACTCTGCTGCTTTAATTGCTGCTCATGATTAAACTGAAAACTGTTTAATTCAATGGTCACAGCACTAACCATTATCAGAGAGGAATTCTCAAACAATCTGATCTCAGCATAAGCCAGCCCATTGTACCCTGAACCATTAGCAGCTCAGTTAGGGAGCAAATGCATCAGCCTTATCATACAGTATTATCATTTCACTTGATGTAGAAAAAGTAGAATAGTGTTCATGTAAAGTACACTAAACAGTCCCCTCACCCATTTGTTTTTAAGAGTATGAAAAAATATTGCGAGCATCAGCTTAATCCTAAATTCTTACACCTGCAATGGTGAAGGTGTTCATTACTACTAAGAGATTTTCTGATCCTTTGGGGCTTATAATGACATTAAAAAATGATTTAAAATTCCATTATAGAAATTATTAATTTCATATAATTTAATTTCATTATATCAATTGAATCACATACTAGCAGTTGACTGGCATTTCATTAGAGGTGAGCATTGTTTTATTTTCTCTTTTTTTTTGAATCTGCAGTATATTGATGTAAAACTGGTAAACTCTCTCAACCAATAAGCAGGAATCTAATCAGTGTTGTATGGAAGAGGGGTGTGCTCTGCAGAAGCTAAGTATCCACACCTGTGGGTAATCAGACAAACTCAATTGAAGAGGACAATTGTTTGGTCTTGTGCTGTTTGAGTTACAATTATTTTTATGTGAAGACAGTGTAAAGTATGCCATGAGTGATTTTTAAGGATATGGAATATGCAGTTGTTTAATCTATTTCCATCTGATATTGTCTGAAATATTCTGAAATGTGTTTTGGATTTCTTGGTGCAGTATTTATGCTATGCAGAAACTCTACTTTTACCTTTACTGGTTATCTGTCTCTTTAACTGAGCACTTCTAAAAGATATGTTTTTTTTCCTGCACTATTTTATGTCATTTATTTTCCCATAGTATCCACACAACAAATAAATCACAATTAACATTTTATGGCTAGAATGCTGTTGTCTTGATTAAATATTGAAAAAGTCAATGTGAACATTAAGCACGTAGTGAGAACATATTTACTTTTATATTGTTTAATGATCTTTCCTTTACACTACCCATCTGCTCCAACCATGTCCTTAACTTCTCTGCAGTACAAGAATGTAGCGCTGATATGATATGAATTAAATTTCCTTCAAATTATTGGCCCCTCAATTATTGGCCATATATGGTTGCAATCTATTGTTTTTTATCTACTGTAAAACTGTCATCTGCTGCCTGAAATCTCAGCAACACAATTACTCTTTTTCTCAGATTTACACAGTTGCTTTGATGTTATGAATTTATAATAAACTGCACAATTATCATTGACAACTCAGTCTTTACTTCTTGGACAATTAGCATCCTGGAAATCATTGCTAACTTCAGGCAATAATTTCATCATAGGATGAAAGTGATCTTTTGCAGTTTTTTTCTTTCTCCAACCAGAGTCATGACAGAATGATATACAAACTAGTACAAAGTTGTTCAAACCTTTTATTCTGTTTGTGTTTCCACTCTTTTTGTCCATACACTGAAATCCTCCATCTCTCCCTTTGGTAAGTCTCTAAATGCACTAAGCTCATGGGTTGTCACATCATACCCTTCAAGACAGGGACTTGCACAATGAATGAACAGTCAAAGAGTTGCAGTGCAGTAATGAGAGGGGGATGTCAGACGAGAGAGAGGCTAGTCCTGATGTGCTGTCACAGAGGATATTCTCAAGGCCTGATCAGCCTCCTCTGCAGGCTAGACACTCATACAGAAACACAAAGGCACACACACACACACACACATTCAAGCCAAATAACATCCATGAGGCACATTGGGCTGTGTGCAAAATAAGGGCACACACACCATTTCTGAATAAGTAGTGACTTGAGCTGTGAGAATCCTGAGGGCCTCTCATGTCACCGCAGACCATCATTATTCACTCTGTGACAAGGTCACAGTCTTCAAAGCATCTTCTTAGCTCCTGCTGAATACACTTCTCTGAAAGCTGTCTCATCCAATTAACCCTTTGCAATAGTATTTCATTGACAACCAGAAACGATAAACTTAGCTAAACTGCTTCCTTCAACAGCAATGTCAAAATCCAACTTCAAGTACTGATGTGACATCTCTTGAGAAGCACTTTGGGGTTTCGTGTGGAGAATAGAAGTTTGGAGTTTGGCAAAATAGTTCAAATTGTGTCTGGTATGGTTATTGTAGGAGTTGCAGTTAACTACTTAAGTTATCTGTATCTCACCAAAAAAGATTTAATATGCATATAGATGTATTTGAATCAGACATCCAGTTAAGAATCACAACCAGTAGGACAGTGTAACCAGAAAGGTCAGTTCACTTTAAATGAAGGACTTAATATGGCATATACTGATACTTTCACACCAAACCTTCTTTATGTAGTTCAAAACTGTCCAGGAAACAATGCCTATACACCTATATACTGTATAGTTTTGCAAGACAACAAAAATGCAGCACATATCTGCTGTGGTTTTCCCTGATACCTCAGAAAGCGAAAAGGTTCAAATCAGAGTTGGTTGAGTTTGTGTCCTATTTTATGGATATCAGGAGTTTCCCATTATAAAGTGAGTGAAACATACAGCTAGTGCACAATAATGACCCCCGTGATGTTAAGGTATAAGATGCTTTGTTATCGTCCTGCTTATACCGCTTTATTATTGTTCATGATGTATGAAATCCACTTGTAGGCTAGACTATTAATGCTCATTATCAACTCTTCACAAGCTCTTTGTGATAATACTATGAAACTTTATCAGTTTAAATTTATGTAAATAATATTCTTTTAAAATACAATACGTGGACAAGAACATAGAAACATAAGAAAATTATTGTAGTTCACACATCTATAGTGATACTCATACAGACATTTGTTACAGTTTTTCTTAAAACAAGAATACTAACTTTTGTCACTTTGCGTAGGCCATGATAAGGCCATTATGATTCCATTTTTTGAATAAAAGAATCAATTGTAACTATGTGACATAGTTTTTCAGTGGTCCTAACCAAGTTAACTGAATTACAAGTGTGAAAGCAACTATAAATATGTATGTGTGTTTATAATATAACAAGGTAAATAATTCCACGCAGAGGCAAAATGCTTATTCTAAATTCTAAAAAGGAATTTGGTTAAAAGTAAAAACTTGGATTAATAGTATTTATTATATCTAATGCCATTAAAGAAATGAATAGCCCTTTGCATGTATGAGTTTTGTTTTGTATCATATTTAATATATTCTTTTTTAAATGTTTTGCCCACACCATGTTTTCTTGGTAAGTCTCACTCAATTCCTGGATGCATATGGAATCATGATTATTTGATTTGATTCCATAGACACTAAACATTTGAGCCAAGATAACCCTATATTGTTGTTTGACATAGCTTCTGACTACACCAAATAGTTTATTAGTTTCTGACTCTCTCCCCTGAAGCTGATTGGAGCCCCCCTGGGGAGGCCTGCCTCATCCTTGGAAAACCCCTGATGTAAAGGTCTCTAAAACTCACATATCATATATGATACACTTGGCATTAAAGGGTTAAGTTTTTTTGTATATTCAAGTTTGATAATGCTGACAACTGTAGAAAGTACTATTCCACAAATACATTGCATCCCACTTCTCCATGTACAAAAATATTGACAGTGAAATTTTTAAAAAACCTTTATTATATTTGTTTTCTGTCTGATTGGATCTGCAAACAAAATTTGACAAGCAGCTGCTTCTCTTGGTGGAAGTTGGATTCACATACTGTTCATGTGAGCAAATGTATCGGTGACCACTTTTGGAGCAATTTAACATGTTTGGTTTCCAATTCTCAAGACTTCTCCTTAGTCTTTCCACAAGTCGACTCCATAAGTGGAATAACTTTACAGCCATTAAGATTTATTCCCATTCATCCATTCTCTCAACTGCAAGATCATGGTGAACTGGAGCCTGTTCCAGCATACATTTATGTATAGACATTTCTAATCTCATCTCATTACAATCTTGTCACCCAAGACATGGCATTTTAATTAGGAAAAGTAGTCACACGTGAACAGCACATAATGTGCTGTATAATAGCAACGGTCAAATTCTCTTGTCAAAAGCAGGTGACCTCAGAACGATTCCACAGGAAAAAGAAGAGGAAATATTTCTAGCCTATTCCTTATCACCAAAGCCAGAAATGGTGTGAAGACCTTATTCTCAATTGAAGATCAATATCAACAGGTTTGCCCAGTAGGAATTCTGTCGCAAGCTGCTTTTTCAAGGCTCTCTGTTTTCCTACAGTGGAGATGCCCTGAAGGCTTCAGTGACCCCTGAGTCCATATGACAGTACAGCTTTCAGAGATGCCCGAGATGGTAGTCTTGATGAAGAGTGGGAGGGAGAGAGGGCATATGTGAGGAGTTGGCATCATATTTAAGTATTTTCTCCAAAGGGGAGTGGAAACAACTCCCACACACTCCTCTCACTCAGAGCTATGAGCCAGAAACTTGAGGTTACATCTCACTGAAAATAGCAGGAGTAAGTGGTGTATTTTTAACTGTATGTTTAGAAAATAAAGCTGAGTCATCCAAGTGTTATTGTGCTGTGTATAAATACTCAACTTCAAGACATGATAAAAGTGACTTTAAAAAGATTAAATCAAATGTCAAATTAAAGTAAGTGTAGGGCCCGAGCATGAAACAGTGCTGTGCAGATACTGAATGCTGTAAAATCTGCCTATACTTCTCATCATTAAGGAGACAATTAATTCTGACCAAATCCACCAACCTTGTTTGCAGAAATGCAGCAGTTAACTTGCAGGAAAGCTCCAAAATGCTTCATCGTTGCCTACAGACACTCATCCTTGTGTCACTCTCCCTTTGGTGAACAAACTCACTTCTGTTTCAGTGGTGTAAAGTAATTAAGTACAAATGCTTTTTTACTGTACTTAAGTAGTTTTTTTTTGGTATCTGTACTTTACTTGAATATTTTCGGTTGTTGCAGCTTTTTACTTTCACACTACATTTCAAAGCCAAATACTGACTTTTTACTTCGTTACATTCTGCCCCAGACCTCATTACATTGGTATTAGTCGACTATGCAGAACCTGAGTGGAGCAGCAGTGAAGTGAAAAACAAATGTAAAACTGATAAAGTCAACTCGGAGCGAATTACCTTCAGCTAGCTGATGTGACACTGGCATAGGCAGTGACAGCTCAGAGCTGGACAGGGCCGACTCACTTTCCAGTCAAAGGTAAAACACAAATGTTTACAACTTTGATGAGAGGATGAAGGGGGACTATCCTTCTAGGCACGAGAAGAGAAAAAACTCAAAGAGAGTGAAGTGTGGGAACAGCAGTCAGGTAAACTTTTGTTCTCTCCTCTACAAGTCTGGTAGATCACACTTAGTCTAATCTGCAGCTGCAGTAAATTTCTCTGTCTCTGTCTGTGTCTTGGTTGCTTGCCAGACTGTGACTGAGCAATGCTGAGCGAAATACAACTCTTTAATATGTTTGATAAATGCCACGTTGTTTATAAACTGTAGCTCGGAAAGATGACCGTGTTGCTTGTGGAAATGCATTCATATGCTTGTTCACAAAATTAAACTCAAGTATTCGAGCAACACCTGTGGGACCAGTCCAGACAGGATGTGATGGCACACCTCATACATCATTTAAAAACAAGACAGTGAAGTTTAGTTACAACTCTAGACTCAAGATGGGAAGCAGCAGACTCACATTGCCTAATAATATGTTGATCAGCTGGATAGACTGGGCAATATGGATGCACATCTCAATAAATATCAAATACATCTCAATAAATATCAAATATACAATCAAATATTCGACCCAGTCATATTATAAATAGTGTTTTATATTTGAAATGTATTGAAGGAAACCTGGAGGAGCCAGTTTGAATGGGTCTGATGCAGCTGATAACATTAATAGATATATCTATTAATGTTATCTAAATATCTAAATATAATTTACAGGGGTTTGCTTAAGTTTGTCAGTAGAGTAGATGCTGGATCATCAGCCAGTAAAAGAACAGCTGATCCACATCCAGCCTCAGCCAGTACGAGCACTTCCAGAGATGTTCAGCCAGCATCAGATACAACAGCTCAGACCCTAATGGAACAGTTGCTGCTCCACCCAATGACCCAGCAGACTGGCCCCCAGTCTTATCAGACTTCATGAAGTCTGGGTTAGTGTGTAGAGGTTTGTTCAAACCAGCACTGTGCTTTTCTAGAAGAGGTTTCCATTCAGGCGTCTTACAGAGGGAGGATTGTAGTGAGAGCATTGTGGTGTCAGGTGTGACTGTGCAGCAGCTCTGTTTCAACCCTGTGAGTCACAGCCAGTTTGTGACCAAGTGGTAACATAGCTGGTGAAGTTTTGCAGTATAAACATCTGAAATCTGAAGCCAACCTTTCTCTGTTTGGGACTGTGAGCTGTACTTTATGTGAGGTGCTGAAGTTAACGTGGATTTTTGGTGAATTGAGAAGTGTTTCATTTAGGTTTGGTTTCTGCTTCCTCGTCTCATTCTTACATACCAACCGGGGTTCTGTGTCCATCAGGTGGTCTGGATGGGATACTACTGCAGCAGCAGAGCAAAAACATAGACTTATCCTACCCACAGCATAGGAAATATGCATTTGTCCTCTTGCGACTAAGTTTTTCTTATTGTGATTCTCTATAACTTAATCGAGCACTTCTTACACCACTGTTTTGCTCCAGCCAAAATTTGTGACTCATCAGTCCAGAGCAGCTGCACTGATTGTGATGTGAAGTAAGTATGATGTGTCTTCTGCTGCAATAAATTTCTTTGGCCGACCACTGTGTCATCGGCCCTCAGGATTGTCCGTTTCTTTGTGCTTCTTCAAAAGAGCTTGAACATCTCTGGAAACCCGTCTACCCTGAAATTTCTGCCTGGGAGAGACCTTGCTGATTCAGTATAACTACCTTGTCTTGTGCTGTGTTCAGTCTTGCCATTGTGAATGACTTTTGACAGTAAATTGTTTGGCTGTTTCTCACCGAGGTGTATTCTTCCTACACAGCTGTTTTCTATTTTCTATTTCAGTTAATTATTGTGTTTCAACCTACATATTGGATTGGTGATCATTAGAACCTGTTTATTTGTTTAATCATACACCTATGTGCAAGTGTATCTAAAAGAAAATATACTGTTTTGAAGGCAAAGGGTGGTCACACCAAATACTGATTTGATCTTCAGTTCACCCACTTTGTATTTTGTTAATTGATAAATATAATCTATTAATGTAAATTTTGAAAGCATTCTTACTTTACAGCATTTTCACACATTTGCACAGTAAGCTCACTGTATGTCTGCTCACATTGGTTTATAGCAAAAGAGATAAAACATTGTATCCTGTGTATTGACCAACATTAATGTTGATCCAGTGCATGATGGGGAATGATTGGCACATTTACCATCTAAAGCACTGAGGGAATTAGAAAATATCCACATTTCCTCAAGTCCTCTTCCTTGCAATCACCTTTCACTGTCTCTGGGAAAGACACTGGGAAAAAAATTACACTCAAATGTTATTTGTTGCTATTTTTATCATGATCACTTGACCAGGATGCTGCTACAGCTGCTGAGAGGAAGATCAATGTGAGGATGAATGATGAGCTAGAAGATATTGCTGGGGTAGAAAAGGTAGGACAGGGACATGAATGCAGGAAAATGAGCGAATTGCCAGCAGAAGGTCAACCAAAACAGAGTAAGGCAAAGTGACCCTGAAAAGCAGGACGACTACATTCTTGAGTGTAGTTGGATGCTTTTCTTTAACAACAATCTTAAACAAAACAGCAAGATCAGTTTTCAGATGCCATCTTCATTGGATCAATTCTGAAAATTGAATTTAAATAAATAGTTAATTGAAGCAAAGGTCCCACACTTTTATCATGTGCTGCTGTCATAAGAATTTCAAAAAAAGATAGTAGCAGATACATTATTAAGTATTGATCTCATCTGTTGCCGTTATCGCTCTCTTGGTGAGATACTGTCTTGAAAGTTATTGTCTTTCCTGCATATTAAAGATGACACAAGCTCTCCTAGTAGAAATAAATAAAAGACGCTTCCTCTCCAGTTTAACTTTGCAGCATATTTGTGTATTCACCTATATCCATCTCCAAATTCTTGACATGCATGGTGTTTTGCTTTTGTTGCATTTCTGTAACAATACAATAGTAGCTGCAGAAAACACAACACTGTCCCTGCCATGATTTATACCTACAGATAAATTCTACAAAAAAGATGGCAAGAACAAGATATCCAAACATCAACATAGTAACTATTTCCTCTTTTGTGTGATTGTTAGACATAGTCAAGTACCACACGTTTGTGGCTTCAACGTAAATGTGTTAGTTTCATAAAGTTGTACACTAGATTTAGTTTGTTTTTTTGCAAGTTGTGAATATTAGATGTAAACCTGCCCTGAAGGTACATTGCAGTATGCACAAAGTAGCAGGCGCTGAGAGCAGGTGGAAAAATTAAAGTGACACTGTGTGTGTGTGTGTGTGTGTGTGTGTGTGTGTGTGTGTGTGTGTGTGTGTGTGTGTCTGGGGGTGTTGATAAAGCTTCAGGAGTGCTGTGGAGAGATTCCAAAGTTGCTTAGAAAAGGCTGAGGCAGGATTTTCACCTATCAAAGCAAGCAGACATATGCTGAGGATCATGTGTAACTGCCGGGAGGAAATAAATAACACAACCTACAAGATGTCAGCTATGCTAATTACCCCTCTGTGTTCATATTTTTAACAGTTCAACCACCAGAGATATAGATAATAATGTGTTCATCCAGAGAAAACAAACATGACTGACAGATTTTGCATTTCAACCCCTGATCATGTTTGGAGTGGAACACATATGCCTACTACAGTATCGGATACTCCTTGGAGAAAAAAAAGCCAAGCAAAGTCTCAGAGGGTTTGCACTTGCAGAAAACCACCCAATTAGTAGCTATGTAGCCACCTAAAAACATTAATTGATAAACATATATAGCCATATTTAGGCTATAAAGCATGATTCATTAATATTAATGAAGAAAAACTATGATGTGATGTTTCACTGTTAAGTGTAGGATTTATTTAAATGTCTACAAATTATAGCATTAACCAACCTAAACCAATCATGCAGTTAAAGGCAGAGTAGTAGGGCTATAACCAACATAAAAATAATGCATAAACACTCCTAAGATGGAATAAGGAGTGCTTTTTCCATGTTGCCCACACTGTATGAATGTAGCATTAGACACTGCAGTGCACTGCACACCATGCTAACATGCTCATTATTACATATGCTTATGTTTAGCCATGCTTACCATCTTCACCATCTTAGTTTAGTGTGTTGGCATACTAACATTTGCAATAAACGATTAGCAATAAACACAAAATAGTTTTTTTATTATGTTTCTTTTTTGGTGTTAATCTTTAGTGTTGGCTACATCTCTGGTGTTCTGGGATGCATTGAGTTCAGCATTTAAAATCTCCTCAAGCTCGGCAACTGTCACGGCTTTATGTGTTTCCCTGTGCTGTGTCCATGTTCCTTTTCTGTCCTCTAGTTCTTCCCCAGGAGTGCAACAGCTTATTGCTGAACGAGGTCCACCTGGCCTTGGATGGCGGTCTTTAAAAGGTCTGTGCCAGCTGCAGAAGGAGGGTTTTTGAGATGGAACTGCTGGTCTTGCTGTCTCACAGCTGGGGATTTTTGTGCTATGTCCTTGTGGTGTTGGTGTTGTTGATTTTTCCTCTTCTTGTGTTAATAAATTACCTTGATTTTGTTGTTTTAAAGGTATTTACCTGTGTTGTTTGCCCCATGTAGCCCCCAAACACTAAGACTGATGAGAAAGGCTTTACTTTGCAGTAGGGATTTATTCAGAAACCATAGTAGAAAATATTTTAAAAAGACTTGCAGATCAATCTAAACAAATTATAAAAATTATTTTAGCCTATATACTGTACATAGCTCATGTGACTACATAACTAAGTGTTTGTTGAGATGTGTTCAAGGTAAATAAAGATTTAATTTTACGTGAATGTATCAGACTGTTCTACATCTTGTCCCTTTCTGCAGCTACACCTAGGGATTGCTTGATGTAATTGATTTGGTTCAGCAATGTTGCCATAGCAGCAATTAGAATTATAATACCAGACAATGGCAAGAGGTTAGGGTCACAGTAATGTATGGAAGAAAATATTGTTTTTTTAACGTAATCAACTCTGGGTGAGCATTACAGGCATCATAAGACAAATCCAATGTAGGACAGCCATGTACAGTACCAGCTCATCATCATACATTCAAGAAAAACAGTATTATGTATCATCAAACCGCGGAACCTGAACAGTCATTGGAAAATGCATCTAATTTTAGGTAATTAATACCGCCGAGCAAGGCAGTTTAAGTCAGATAGGTTTTATAAAAGTTACTTTTATTAAGTAGTATTAGAGCTGATGGAGCAGTGCTGACACAGACACTTAATTTCCAGGGCCATGTTTGTGTGTGTTTCTTCCACATGCTCTGCTTTCCCCCCACAATACAAAAATTTGCAGCTCGTGTGAACTAAAATGTCCTAAAATTAACTCTAAAATAATTGAAAATACTGTAAACATGGATATGGACCAGCAAACGTTTAAAGCCACCATTTGTTATGTTCTGGACTAAGATATTTTACTTCAACACCACCTTGGGGAGTTACTGAAAAAGTAAATATTATTTTCAACATGAAGTACAATTAATAACGGTGTGACAAGATCTCATGCCACGAGATATTGAAATGTAATATTTCTCCTTGAGGTGAAAAGTTGTCTCGCGATATTCAGAGCTGCCAACTCACACAAGTGAGACTTTTCACATCATGCCACAAATCAGTTTTCTCACACACAACAAATCAGCTCCACCCAGCTGATGTGACACCTGCTTACACTGTGATATTAATCAAGTGGACCCCTCTTGCACTGTGAGTTTCAGACAGTTTGTGACAGATTGTTAAAAAAGCTGGTAGAGTTTTAAACATCTTAAAACTGATGCACAAACTTGCTCTGTTTTTAACTGTGGACTACACTTTATTGGAGGTGCTAAAGTTTAAATTTGTGTGGATATATGGCGAGATTTATGCCTGATCAGAAGTGATTTCAGTTAGTTTCAGTTTCCACCTCCTCATCTTAACATACAGTCCCAAACAGTTCTGTCAGTCAGACTTCCTGAAGGGGATACTACCATATCAGCAGAGCAATAACATCATGCAGTATGGCCAGTAGACTTAAACAATATAATGAATTCTCATTAAATGATGACATTATCCATCCATCCATCCATCCATCCATCCATCCATCCATCGTCAATCGCTTATCCTGCGAACAGGGTCACGGGGGGGCTGGAGCCTATCCCAGCTGACATTGGGTGAAAGGCGGGGTACACCCTGGACAGGTCGCCAGTCCATCACAGAAATGATGACATTATTCTGGTAATATTACAACTTTTTTGTTGACATGTCAGAACACATATGTGGAATATATTTTGAATGTGCCGAAAGTTTTGAATTTGAGCTATCAAAGTCCAGGTGTTTCATAATTGAATAAAATGAGTTAATTTATCATTGAGGTAAAAGGGTGCAAGACATAAAAGGAAAGGGAAGACTAATTCATGGCTACGTGTGTGTTTACTCACCAGGGATGTTATTAAATGAGAAAAGTTGAAGCAGTTCAGAATGCCTGTGAGCCTTACTGCATTATGTTATGGTACGATATATTATATGGTGCAGAAAACATTAAAGCCTTTAAGGAGGTTGCATATATTATGAGGGTGTTGTATTTGACTGCCACTGCCATAAGACCACAAGGAAGATAATTCCACCTTGGAGCCTATATCTTTTTGGTGTTTTTGCTGAGAAGTAAAGAACTGTAACATCTGCACAAATGTCTGTGCAGAGACTTTATTACGACCCATATTTACATTTATGTGGCGATTTCTAGTGGCCATAGTAATTATGACCAGTGTTTATGTCCCATGTGAAAGGTCAATATTGACATATTTTAACATGACTTTTGCTCTGTAACATGACTTCTGTAACTTCAACATACTTATTCTACGTGACTTACATAACTAAACTCATGTACATAACCTACTTACTTTAACACAAACCACCTGTTATTAAACCTAACCAAAGTTTTGGTGACTAAACCTAACCAAAGTGGAACTGCTTCAGTTACTTCACGTATAACTGAACTTACATGACCACAAAGGCAAAAGTCCAGCACCGCTGGTACTTTCCATCGGTCATATGTCGTTTTGGGAGTCTATGGCAAACGACCTATTCTGACATTTATGTAATAGGATATGTTGTTTAAACCAGCTATTAACAAACAAAAAAAACCCAACAACAACCTGCACTTAATTCTAAAAATGAAAGCTGTAGAGCAATTCATCTTGACTTTTAGTGCTGGGACTGCATTCCAGTGTGTTCAGACCCATTTCCCTTTTGAAGTAATCAAAAATGAAATAACTCCGGAAATGAAAAACATTCTCCACAAACATAAACACAGCACAAATAAAAAGCAATATTATCTTCATTCAATCAATTTCCCTCAGCCTGTGCCATGACAATTGGGCACCTGATTATAAGTGATCAACATCCTTTTACCACCATCTAAGTGCTCTATAGGGCAGGCATTCAAACACGGCCTCCCTTTATCACTGACTACCCTAAACACACATAGATTATTCAGATAAAGAGATGCCCAATGATCTCTTTTCGCCCTTGCAAGCTTTAAAATACCTTCTTTCAGTCAGAGCAAGGCTCCAATGAGGCATGAAAGATAGGACAGCCGCACTAAAAACCCAGACACTGAACCCAATGGAAAAGGGAACATAAAGGGCCTTTAGGCTGAATCTTGTGGATGGCGGCTCTCTACACATGTAAATGATATACTTTGAGTGGCCACCCTAGCACATCCTCGTATTCATGCTGTTGAGCTGAAAAGATTTCCCAGAGGAAGGAGGGGTTAAGGACAGCAAATGGGGGAGGGCTTAAAGCCCTACAGAGGAAGGTTATTGGGTGAAAGAGGGCCTTGCTCTGGGCAAGGATTGGGTAANGTTTTTTTTCACCCTGGTTCCAACTTTTTAATGAAAAGGGTTTAAGGGGCTCACATATTTGCATGAAACAGATTGCATCGATTCAATCCCTGTGCGCTCTGCCCATCCACTTCTTGGACTCTTTTTACTCCCAGCCCACAGATGACTGACAGCTAATCCAGCCAGTCAGAGGAAATCATCTTTCTTGGATCAGGACAGTGCCTTTGTATGTTAGATTTTCAAGAGCATGATAGTTGGTTATGTGGTGTTTTGTGGGTTTAGTTTGTGTGTTTGTGTGTGTGTGTGTGTGTGTGTGTTCCTGTTTCTGTGTGAAAACTGAAAGTACAATAATTTTGCCATTCATAAAGCAATACTTGATTGACAGAGTCCTCTTATTCATGCCTTTATTTCTGCACACTAAGCTAGCTTGATGCTGACAGTAAAGTTGACAAGCTCACAATGGCAGAATGACTAATGCAAGTTTGAGACTTCAGGGGCGAAAGAGTTTGAGTGGAGGTTTTGTTGTTTTTGTAGTTTAAGAATGCCCTTTTTAGAGAACAGCCTGCTACAAGTGAAATGTGAAAAATACAACAGAATCACATACCTCAATCTACATACCATTTTAAATGTACAAAAACATTTAATAAAAGTCACTTCCATGATTTTAGGCCACATCCCCATTTTCTCTGCCTCTCAGCTGTCTGTTTTTGTGTCAGACCATACAAAGGGGGTACTTTGCAAACTAGATTCAATAGACAGGGTAGACCTCATAATTAAACTAACATTTGTGTTTGTGTCCTTTGCTTATTTAGCAATATGGAAGAAAGCATTACATAATCATACACAATTCACAACAATCAAAGTTATGGTACTCATTTCAAACCCTTAATTATTCACTTATAAGGACAAGTTGTCTCGTGATAACTTCCATTAACTAGTGAAGTCTCTTGGCATATCTAGGTCAGATAATGGCCAACATTCTTAGCTAGCAGTAGGAGGCCATGAATTTCAGCTGAAGAAAAAAAAACATCTAAAAGCAGAAAGAGTTTTCTGATTTCCTGCAAACTTTTATGCAATAAAGTCAGGTCCTCGCATTTGTTCAGTATTGCACAAGGACAGAACCTTCTAACATCAAGAGTCATAAATTAAGGGGTGGAGGCAGGACAGCCACTCCCTTATGAATTCAAACTAATCATCTGTAAGTGACAGACTTGTGCTCTGAAATACACAGAACACTCCAGTTCATCTAAGGAGATGTGTGGCAAGGACAATATCAATTAGTAAATCTACTGCTGTTGAGAGAATATATAAATATATATGAAGGACTCTGTAAATAAGGTACACTATTGAGATCTGAGTGTTGTTGGTCATAGGTTGATGAAGGATTATCTCTTTCAGCAGAATGCTTCTTGAGGCTTAGATTTGAGAGATCCTTCAAACAGCAGAGCATTTTCAGCCATATCTATTGTATAACCATTTGCTTTGAATGGTCAATTGCTTGATGTAAGTGTCTCTGATTGAAGTGGCTTTTATTTAATTTAGTTAACAAGCCACTTTAATCAGTGCAGGGCCACACTGGTGAGGTTAACCTCTGTCTGAAGAAGTTTCCTTGAGGATTCATATTTTAAATCTAGGTTGCCGTCATCTCTCCATCACTATCTTATCGAAATCGGGCATTTTACCTCTGTTTCTTTCTGGAGAGATTTCAGTATTAATTTGCAAGCAATGCTTTTTGTCATGGATGTCGTTTTGTGATTTGGTAGAGGATCACTCAACAATTCTACAAGGATTTTAGAGGGCATAATGACGTCACTTTGTCCTTAACCAGACCCCATTCATGAAATCTGACTACAGCAGTTTTCAATGTGATTAAACTGGGTCTTGAATCTTTTAGTATGTGTATAGTAGAAATAGACAATCCTCAGAGTGTTCCTCAATTTTCATCAACTCATAGCAATGTCTCATTTTGATTATGACAGATGGCAGTAAGAGGAGACTGATAAGTACATTTTAAGAGATTTATCCAATGTCCAAATTTAAAACTTAAGGGGTGATAAAACATGTCCCTGCATTCATAGCCATCATATCAACTGGCCTTTCTTGAGTACAAAGTGTACAGTACGTTTACTGTTGCCCTCCCTCTTTTCTTGAGGAGACCAGTGAGAATGTTCAAAAACTGATCTTTGTTGTTGATTACCATAGCAACAAATGGAAATTTGGGTCAGCCCTGACAATAGCATGAGATGATCCTACTGTTGTTTTCATCCTGCTGACAATTGTTTTGAAAGAGTTAGCCTTCGTCAGTAGGCTGGAACAGTGTTTGTATGGTTTTTGCAGAGACGTAAAATATTTAGTATATACAGATTCTTCATAGAGCCTTTATCTGGGCTCTCTATGAGATAAAACATGAACAGCAGGGAGCAAAGTATGCATAATAAATGACTTTACCCTGCAATTGTGGAGTGTCTTTACTTATATGTTCTGTATAATACAGTTTCTTCCGGTCAAAAGGGCTGCAATTATTGATGACAAAAATCAATAATTATAAAAAATCAATATAATAAAAAAATTACAAAAAATTACAGAACCAATAATAATGTCTCATATGATATCTCTTATTTTCTTTAATGGCCAATCAAATTAGAGAAATGCAGTACTACTACACAGACTATTTGATGGGAGAAAAACATTTCAAACACAATAGCATGAAAAATCTGATATCACTGCCATCCCAGCTTTCATACACTCTGTTTCACATTCTAGAAGAGGTGTTTTGACTGTTTCTCATTTCATTTTCTGAAATTCGAGCCATTTCCAGATAATAATTAGAAAAAAATGCTGATTTAAGGCAACTCCCATGATATGTCAGGATAATGCACATCCGCCACTCGCAAACAGGGTTTCAGGGACCCAGATTTCAGTCCACTGCATGAGGCAGGTCAATAAGAACAGAGCCCTTTACTTTCTCTTATCTCCATAATTACACATAATCTCCTAGTCTGTCAGTCGGCTATATAGGATAAAAAAAATAACATGGTTTGATGAGCTTCCTCCAGGGAGAAAATGATTTAACTGGAAGGCTGTTCATTCTCTTTTAGTTCTTTTAGATAAGGAACAGTTCTCTAATCTAGCATTTTGGATGTCTGTCACACATAAATGAGTCATCTCCCAAGCACATTACATGACAGTTGGAGGAGCAGAACGATTCATAGAGGTACGTTGGTTTCGTGACAGACTGAAAAAGTGACGTTTGCTTCTTGGATCTCAATATAGCCATATAACTCTTTATAAGAAGGCAAATGTGTATATTTTCCAAAATGTCAAACTGTGGCACTAAATCTCCAAACTCAGAGTTTATTACTAGCCCAGTTTGCTCTCCAAAAGATATCAGTTAGCCATCCAGCCAACAGCTGTAGTCAACCAGCAAGCCAACGATCCAGTGTTCAGCACACCAAATGATTAAGGGCACAGGATAAGGATAAAGATGTGCCAGACGCATCTGAAGCTCTCGTTAATCTGCTTTTGGCAGTGGAGTTTGTATTGCATTAGCATTATTACAGTGTGAATCAGCTGGTTACAGGAGGTGGAGATCTCACATCTGTAGCAGCGGTGTTACTGGTGGAGGATGGAGTGGGGCTAATGGAGACTTAACTACAGTAATTCCAACTTTAGGATTGGCTTAAATGCTTGGCAGTGTGGGACTGTAGAGGATATTTAAATGAGGTAACTGAGTGTTAATGAAAATATGCAGGATTTGTGACTTCCATAATGAATCCCTTGGCACATGAGCAGTATGCTGTTTTTGATACAGCCGTGACACAGAAATGTGCACTGGTCACAGGTTTATGGATTGACATCAGATTGGAATGTTCATTGGACATCATTAATTGATGCCTGGTCACTACATTGATGCCCTACTGTGAAGTCTTAACAAAGGTTTAGGTGCTGAATTAAACAGTTTAATAAGAAGAGGTGGGTGGGTCTCTGATGGCTTGCTAATTCTTCCAAATGTTTCTGAAACCTGATACAATGAAAAAAGGAGGTCACAATAATCCCAATATTTGGTCTCACCCATTTTACGTCCATGCAAATATTCTGCAGAGAGGCTAGTTACACATCCTTTGGTATAAAGAAGTTCTAGTAACAGCAGTGATTAGTACAATGTCTTAGTTCCTTTCTTGGATTCCCTGCATAATGGCTTCATGCTTAACCTTGACTCTTGACCTAAAGTTTCTAACTATAGCCTTAGAACCAAGTCTTAATCGTAAAAATAAAATGGTTTTATTTGTTTGTGGGGACTGCATTTGAGTCCACAGATGGTATGTCCTCAGAACCTGGCTGTGCGTCCCTGTTATGTGATTAGATGTTATATGGGCACCCACACATACACAGAAACACTATAACAGAAAGCTCTAGTTTGGGAGAATCACATTTATTTGACCATTTTAAAAAAAATAGATATGATCAAATCCTAATATATTGGAAAGGTGATTAATAGCATACAGGCTTGCAACATAATCAGTTATGCAGCATATAAATCATATATATATATCATTGATTGCACTGCCATGGTTGAAAGAGTACCTGATCGTCATTGCTAAAATTTCTATTATGCTTGAGCACTTTACAAACATAATTGTCCTAAAAGGAAAATGTTGTATATTAATTATTGTTATGCCTGTGCTGTGGTAATCACCTGAAATAGGTAGAAAATTGCTTCCAAATGTGTTCTGCTGAGAAGATTTTCACTGCAGCTGAATGCGGTTTATTTGTATGAGCCTGTGTGTGCAACTGCTAGTATATACATTTGAAATGTCATATTGTTATTTTGCCAAAGCTGCGAAGCGCTTTTTTCAAATCTGGGACTCAATACATATGGATGCATGGAAAGCAGAGATATACAGTATGGTGTCTATTTGATTAAGAGGACGTTTTGACAAAGGAGCCAGTACAGCAGAATGACAGCTGAAGCTCTGCGGGTTTACACTGCATAAAGCTCATCCTGAGGGACCAACGTCTAGTTAGAATTTCAAGAACTCTGGAGTGCATACAACAGTGCCATTGCTGCTGGAGAACTGACGAGATGTAGAGCTTTTTAAGGTCACTTACATATTCAGTGCAGGAGATGCAGATTGGCTAGTTCTTGTTTTTGGTGAATACCAAACAGTAGCCCCAAACCTTTTCTCTTCAACCAATCAACATAAAGAAGCATGACACACGCTGGCAACTGTGTGCTGTGCTGAATTTGAAAAAAGAACATCTACCATTTAAAGTAGCAAACCTTATCAATCAGTCAAGCAGAGGCTGTTTTTATCTAAGATCTTAATTAGAAACATTTTTCGTATATATTTGATCCCTGCTGTTTAGAATAAAATAAAAGTCACTACCTCATCATTTGACAAGTTGTAATTCCATGGCATAATTTTCACTTGCACTGAGTGCAGGTACAGTGATGTCAGAACACCTGAAAATGCTAAGGGCATATCAGCTTGTAGCACGCATGGACAAGGAACTAAAAAAAAAAGATTGTGTGGAGTTATGCACAGGAATTGAGTGTCAAGTGTACCCTGTTCACAGAGATCTAGTCTGTGTCCCCTAGCTTGCTGTATATCTGGTGACGGTAATCCTAAGAAGGATAATTTTGGGAGCCCTGTCTCGCAGTGGATATACAGTAAAGTATTCAAAGAACCAGCTACCATATGCAATTATACCCCTTATGCATTTAATTTGTACCTCTCGCAATATGATGGGTTGCAGTTTAATGCTTATTAGATAAACTCACTGAAACCTTCAAAATAAAACTGACTGACTGCATTTGCCATTTTTACTTTGTCTGAATTTTTTTTTTCATACATCAAGATATTAATTCGGCACAGTATGAAAACTTACCCATGTAAAGTTCAAAACAACAATACAATACAACACAAATCACTGTACACAATCAATGTAATTGGCCTATGGAAATAAAGAGAACACTGTATACACATACAAGAATCAAAGAGTTAAATCACAAATATTTTTAAAAAAATCAAGGATCCCTGCAAACCAAGTCAGTCCTTACTTGGCAGACAGATTTGATGGGTACTGAGTAGGATCACTTGGAGGTGGAATTCCCAGAAACAGAGGACATCCGTTGGCATTAATAAGTAGTTACCTTTGGAGCTTCGGGTTAAAATTAGTCAAAACATTTTTAGCTATTTGTGTACACAATTAAATTTGTTTTCTGTTTTCAACAGACATAGTGGCAACAAACAGGAAACTTACTGTTTCACTGGAACCAGTCATAAAGGACAAAGATGTGTCAACTTAAGTGATGACGGGCCGATTATGAAATAAAAACATTTGTTGTGATTAGTTTTTATTAATTTTGAAGCATTACCATGATCATTATAAGTTAATGGTATATAAGACAAATTCTTAATTTACCATTGTCAATGTATTGTTAGCTTACCAGCATTATCTGTTGTGGTAACCTATATACTGGATTACAGGCCTGTTTCTCTCAAATATTGTTCAAAAATCTGTCAAAATCTGTGTTAGTGAGCACTTTTCCTTTACCGAGATAATCCATCCACCTCACAGGTGTGGCATATCAAGATGCTGATCAGACAGCATGGGTATTGCACAGGTGTGCCTTAGGCTGGCCTCAATAAAAGGCCACTTGAAAATATAAACATGTGTAATGTAAGCAGTAAACAATAATGTAAACAGCCTACTTTATATCTTGACTGACATATATTATTGAAAGTTATTTTACGTGTTTAAAATGTGTATTTAAGCTCAGCTGTAGTAGAAATTATTTATTAAGAAGAAGAATATTTGAACAAATATGTGTGTAGAAACACAGATATTAGCAAAACGTGTGGTTGGATGTACCTCTCTTTGCATTTACCTCTTTTTTCAGTGCATTGAGTATCTGCTACAGTAACATCAAATACAGCAAACACTATAAATAATATTATAGTGAATAAAAAATGGTTGTCAGGTGCTATACCAATAGCAGCAACAAACAGGTTCTTCATACTTCGAGATGCTCTCTGTTCTGCCTCCTTCTATTTTGTAAATAAGAACAAGACAATCCGTTGAAATCCTTGTGCACACAGAGTTCCAGGTTGTGAATGAAAAATGGCAGACAAAAAAAACCAGCTTCTGTCACCATGCACATACTGGCATAAAGATGACAGCGAGAATAACAAAGCCAGCACCGTGATACACACACATTATTTAGCCGGGCGTATTATGAATCTATTACAAATCCTTTTATAGCAGGCTCAAGAAGAATAGCCTTACGTTATAATGTCCTGAAAGGCTATCGCACTGGAGCAGATGCCCAGTTTCAGTGTGGGAGTGGGTCCCTTGACAAGGCTTCCACAAGCTGGGTTCATTGACATCAACAATCTGGGGACAGCCATGGAATCGGAGCAGTATAGCTGCTGCTTTACTGGCCTCCCTCTGGCACTGCTATAAGCACCTCCAGGGGCCTTTCATCTGCCAGGTGAAGACAATACCAAAACAACTTCACAGGGCAAATAAATGTGACTGTAAACATGGACAAAGAGTGATGCAATCAAAAACCTGCAATGACAAATGATTGCCTATGATGGTGCATGTGATCTCTACAAGTATATATATGTTACTGATGATTAGTCTGTGTTTTTACTAACTTAAGTTACTTGAGTTTTCCCATTTTATGTTACTTTATAATTCAACTCCACTATGTTTTAAAGTGAAACTATTTCCTTTGTACTTCACCACATTTATTTGTGAGTTGTAGTTAGCGTGTATCCTGTGTTCTTGTGGATTAAGCTTTTACATACAAAACATACATATAAATATTTTTTTAAATGTTTAAAGAATGGATGCATTAGTATAGTTACAATGTATATAAATGAGTAAATTCTTTCTCCACATTGACCAGCTAAAACATTAAAATGCTGCTTTTATGTCAGTGAATTTGTTATAATAACCCATTAATATAGTGGTAATAATCAGCAGAGTTTCAGGAGCGGGACCACACATCAACCACGTCTTCGCCAGCGTTTCCATAAATACTGATATAGTTTATTTAGCTTAAGAAAGAGAACAATACATTTCTACAACAATTATAGAATACATAATGTCATTCAGTTTGTCTAAAAATTCTAAATCACAAAATTTGGAGATACATGTTCACTGAACAGCAGTGTACCTGGGTACATTTTGCTGATACATCTACTTCCAGAACTTTTATCTATAGTTTTCATTGTGGTGTTGCTATGTTATTAAACAAAACATCTAAATATTTATTAAATTACTTATAAATGCATTTGGGGAAGCAATACTGTATATCAAATAGTTAAATATTTAATACTACTTTTGAAATATCCTTTTCATTGACATTGCACAGTTAAATTTAATTGATAAACTACAACAACTTGAACAAATTGTTGCTCTGAGGGCTTAATTGTTAGTAAGTCATTTCTAAACCATTCATTATGGTTTATTGAACGACAGTTCGTATTGGAAGTTTTCTTTTCTAAAACCTAATTTGACATCTGTCTGAGGTGCAATTGGTGACATGTCAGCAATGACAACTCGTCAACATCCACAACCTTCAGCATCGCTGGGTGAATCACTCTGGCACATTGCCACTTCAGAGCTTTTTAACTACCTCAGTGACCTCTGCCAGCGAAAAAAGGGAACCAATTCCCCTTGGTCCTCCATCTTGATAGCCTGTCTACTGGATTCACAAGTTCCTCAAAATGGTCCAGTTCCCCTGACTCGCAAAGCCAAAGTACATCTCTTACATCTCTTTTTGGTGGGAGATTTTAGTCTGAAAAAACATCCACTTGAGAATCGATTGAGCAAAAAAGATACACTCTCTTGTAAAAGAATCAATATGAGAAAAAGGCATATTTAGACCCATGCAGTTGCTAGTTTTGTTTCTTATCATTATTTGGATATATTTCACTTTCATTTTAAGGCCAATTTATGTGGGCCTTTTGATTAATGAAACCCTCATAAAACTCTATAATAGTGCTGCTAAGTAGTCAATTTGAAAATATAATGGATTTGCTAGGGATATTGACAGATACTGAGAGATACTTGTCACTCAACAATGACAATAAATGGACCACGGACAAATCAAATGTGCTATAAAAAACAACCAGTCAATCACATTAATGACTCTTTTAGGGTTTATAAGTTGTAACTAATGACCTTAAGATACTCTGCAGCACTTACACAGAAGGTCAGTGCCACAAGGTCTATTGAAGTCACCTTCCTGATGAACTAATGAACTAAAGTTCAAACACTACAGAAATTTTTCACAACCTATCGCAAAACAAAATGTGTTCTTATTAATGAATCACAACTTAAAACATGAAACCATTTGTGTAATGGCTATTAATAAAACCACTGCTTGCAACTCCCAAGTCCTTAAGGATGGTCTTAGAAACCAAGGTGGAGAATTTATGAGAATATTGCACGGGGTGAATCCCCAATATAACTGTAGCCTAAAACCTTCTAATAACACATACACACCATTGCTATATAGAGCTGATTGTCTTCATGTGTGTTGGCATATATTGAATTATTAAAACGTGTACTCATTTGTGCCTCCCTCTCCTCTTCCTCACTTATTTTCTAAAGCTTATTGTGTCTTGCTTTTCAGTTCAGATCATGTTTATTATAGGCCCACCCACTACTTTATCAATAAGCCAGTTGCAGATGCCCCGGAGAAAGGGCTTTGCAGAATCACAGAGCCTGAGGCGGTAATGCTGATGTGATGAGTTCACGTCAAAGTCAGAAGAGAAATGTTCTGCCATAAAATCCTTCAAACCGGCAGACCTACTCTTTTCTAAGGAGAATCAGACATGTAGGATAATACAAGTCAATTAAGCTGCAGGAAGTAGTCATTCCCTCCATGAAAGGAAAATGTAATAGTTTCATGCAAAACAAGCAAACATTTGCATACAATTCAAACTGAAATGTTGATGGAATCACTGTGAGCCTACTGCTACATTGGCTGGGTGGAAAGAGCTGATTTGCTTGCGGGTGTGTATATGTACGTGTGTGTAGGNGGGGGGGGGGCTCTGTGAGAGTGTTATGTGGCAGGAAAGACACTGGGGATGGTGTGTGTGTGAGAAAGAGAGAGAGAGAGAGAGACACACACACACACAGGGGGGCGGAGGGAGAGGGAGAGAAAGGCAGGTGGAAAGGGGGAGGGGTCTGGGGTGGTCCAGACAGTCGGTCCTTGTGTACCTCACACACTCTCAGCTTCTGCGCATCATTTAAGGGGAGCCCGGCTGTCGCTTTCCACGATCAGTGCTGCCTGCTTAATAACAACACAACCGCTTCAACCTTACTCCGCCACTTTTTCTCTTTCTCTCCCGGTGTCTGACGCCAACCATTCAACTTAAACCGACTCGCACCAGCGTTATATGGAAGATACGGGTCTGTTAGGCGCATTTATTCTCTCCTACCCGAGAGGAAGCGCACGGTGGAAAACGTTTTTTGGACTGAAGCAAAGCAGCCGTGATTCATGGACGTACAGCGCATCATGAGAATACAACAACTACCAACAAGGTATAACGGAAACAAGTGTGGTTTTACTCCATAAAATCGCTTTGCTCTATCAGATTAGATGATTTATACCACAGCCTTGTTTTGTATAGTGATTTTTTGGAACACTTGCGCCTGGGTGGGATGCGTGCATTTGTGCTATGTTGTCTTATCGCAGCATTGGTGAGGATCTGCATCGCGGAAATCTCTGTCAAGAAGCTTAACCTGTTCCCGCTGCAGTATAATGTTCTTTTTATTTTTCATGTATTTTTCATTTAACATGTATTTGATACGAAAGCATTGACTCTGTACTGACATGAGTCGTCTGAGTTGCTTTCGGTGGCGATAGAAATCAGTTTTTTGTATTGTTAGATTATAAAGCAAACCATCAATATTGTCAGCTCATTTTACCAAAAAAGGCTGAAGCCTCTTTGCAGCGGGCTGAAATAGATTTTTATCTGCTTTCATGAAACATTTGTGGGATATTTTTTCCCCTTCACAGATGTTATTTTTAAAGTAGCCTTCATCCACACTGTGCTTTGGAGTCAAAAGAGAAACCCTGGTGCATCATTTCTTATGGACCTTCTAGTCTCATGCATGGCTTCTGAAGTGACAATGGTGAGCCTTTTTTTTACTTACACAACCAAAGCTCCCTGCAGCTAGGCCCCAGTAGATTGTACTACAGCATTATTTAAAAAAAAAATCAAATCCTGAATAGGACAGATTTTCTATGTGGTTATCTAATTCTTCACTTGCAGCATCATTTCCCCTTGACATGACATTGGCAGTTAAGCTGTAAACTACAGTTTAC
>JAPMOB010233747.1:0-15778 GCA_029875015.1 Lepomis gibbosus
AACTCAGTTACTTTTTGGAACAAGTAGTGAGTAACTATAACTAATTACTTTTTTCAAGTAACGTTCCCAACACTGCTCTTTAGTGTACAAACCATGTAATGGAGAGACTAAATGACTTCCAACATGTCTTTGACATTTTTCTGTTAAAAATTATTGCTACTCATCAGCTAAAATATACACCAATACCAATGTATCTGCAATAAGCTAACATTAACTGATTGATTGGCATGGAAGAATTTTAACATTTAACATTTTATCCTTTAACAGTTTATCATGTCAGTGTTACACTCAAGCGGGAATCTTCTGGTCTGAGAAGCGAAGCCAACGCATAAGTCCTCTGCATTCTATAGAACAGCCAGCAGGGGGTGACTCTTCTGGTTGCAAAAGAAAGTCTGGTTCCATTAGAAATAATGGTTAAATCAATCTACTTCTTAGCTGATTTATTACCTCAGTAAGCACTTTCCTGATGAGTTTATGGTCTCAGTCACTAGTTTCATGTCTTCTTCAACACAACATGATTTTCATTTAGTAAATTATTGTGCCATTTAGAGAAAAATAGACTGTGATTGACAAGTCATTACCATGGCGAACTTTTACCTGGCACTGTTTAAATTAAAAATAAAAGCAGCGCTGTTGAAAAGGCTTATTTGGAGTTCGCTGTTCACTTTCTCTGGTGAGTACATTTAGCTTGACAAAATTATCAAGGCGGTTAAAATGACAGTTAATGTGACGTACAGACGCACCTAGCTAAGCAAGCTAGCTAGCTCCACACAGAGCCGTTGGCTCCACAGTGTTTTCCAAATATGGTCACATCCCGTGCCACTGGCTGCAAAAAAAATCAACATTGCCGTA
Organism: Lepomis gibbosus; assembly: GCA_029875015.1. Lineage (NCBI taxonomy): Eukaryota > Metazoa > Chordata > Actinopteri > Centrarchiformes > Centrarchidae > Lepomis > Lepomis gibbosus. The sequence continues at coordinate 853 of JAPMOB010233747.1, forward strand.
AGGCAGTCCACAAACCAACAGGCGACGTCGCGATCACTACGTCCATTTTTTTCATACATTTTCCATTTTCCTTTCAGTAATTTACCCTTTAAAAACATTTTGTTCTTGAATGACTGTCTTAAATTCAATACTTATGGGGTGTTATGAGAGTTTAATTCTCTGATAAAGGTGTAAAATGCCCACCCTCCACACAAAAAAGTGCTTGATTTAATTTGATGTGAAAAACAAATTAACATTTTTTTAAATATTATCATTTCTTCACATGTCCCTAGCAGACTAACCATTCAACAGAGAGCCTGGAGAGGAAGTGGCACCCCCTAGAGGAAGGATCCAAGGGAGGCTTCAAAGGCTCTGCAGCATTACTGGTTGAGCTGGAGGACCAGGTAGCTCAAGCAGCTGCCAACGTCCAGAACGCCCAGAGTGAGGTCAGGAAAACCCTTCAGCTTAAATTACATATTAGATTTGTTTGGAGGTGACAGAAACAGTTAAAGTTTTCCGTGTCACTTTCTCTCTTTTTACCCCAAGGTCTTGTACATAGAGGACAGGATTGCTGCCCTGAATGCTGCTGGCATGCCAATGGATAAAAAAAGAAGGGTAAAGACGTTTAATTAAATTTGTTTTATTTGCAAGCCAGAATTTCAGAGTCAGAGGTGCTTAAAAAATGATTATATATCATATGTTTGCTTGTATAAAATACTTAACTGGTTGACTTTGTGGTCTTGGATACGACTCTCAGTTCTGTGGCACCACCCTCTTAGCTTCAACTAATAAGATCATTTCTTTCTCCTCAGCAGGTCTGTCTCTGATAAATGTTTCTACATTCAAGTGTCAAAAAGGCTGATGTGCCATATATTTTTCTACAGTGTCTCTTTTTTACTTTTTTGCCTTTTGTCTGTGTTTACCACATTTGTGCCTTCTAGTCTGCAATCCCGATCCAAGCAAGAAGACTTTCCCACAACTTTCCCACAAGTAAGAACCCACACTGCTGCCCTTGAGCATGATCCCCAGGGCCTCCTGACTGACTCAAAACATCTAACCCCTGTTAAACTCAGAGAACATGATGATCTGTTTTTTGAGCTCATGCACACTCTTTCCCATTGTACAGCTTCAGTTTTCCCAGCTGTGTGTCAGATTCTCAAAATCACTACATGCAGAATTCCCTCAGGTGCTATAAATGGTAGAATAATTTGATGAAGAATGGTGGTTATACAAAACAGTTTCAAGGTATGAAGTTATTTTTAACCTTACAGTAGGTATTTGACACAGATACTACTATACCTTGCTCATTGCCTTCTAGCCAAAGGTTGTTCAGAGGGGGGCCGAATGCTTTAAATTAACTTTCCCAATGATACTTAAAGGATAATTTCAGTATTTTTACACCTGGGCCCTATTTTTTTACATATTTGGCGTCAAAATGATTATTGGCTGACAGGAAAACATTGCAGCCACTTCAGCTGGTTCGCAGCTGCCAGCTGAAGCCATCTCCTGCACGGATTCCAAAATCTTCTGTACCTACTAGTCATTTTGATACCATAATATAGGGCCCGAAATAACCCTTTAATAATGCTATTGTTAGTCTTCTCCGTCTGTAATTTCTAAACCTCCACTGGCCCTAAATACACTTCTAGCTTTTAGATATTTAACAAAATTACAAAGGAAACTGCAACCTGACTTTATACTGTAAGTGTACTACGTTTAAAAATAGAGAGCCAGTATAACTTGGATCTACAATGCAGTTGCTGTATGTTTCCAGGCCAGGCGGACAGGTTTGTGAGGAACTCCCTCTACAGGGGCTCTCTGACACAGAGGAACCCAGTGGCCAAGCCTAAGACAAGGGCTACCAGTGCGGTATGACTCCACTCTACGGTGCTGGGTGCAGTGAAGAGTTCAGTTCCAATATTAGATTGCTGTGATTTGGAAAAAAAAGCCTAATCTACACTGACAAAATTATTCATAGCAGAAACATTTAAACATGTTCTAGCAGATTTATTCCCAAATAGATCTGTTGTTGGAAATGGACTCTTCGTTTACTGGTTACACTGGCCTTTGACTTTTTCTACTGGTGGATCACCTGGATTTCAATCAGGCTTTGTGGTGGTTTGAAATAATTGTGTGTTCTTTACTTTTTGCTTCACCTGTTTCAATCAACTATACAAATTCTGTGCAAATCTTGCTTTATTAAGAATGTATACTCAATGTACCAATTTTATTCACTTATTCAAGCTAATTTAAGTTGTTTGTTTTGTAATTTTCTGAATTTCTTTCATAGAAATAAGGACCAGATCTTTTTCTGAGTACTTGCATTCATTCATTTTTTTTTTTTTTTACTTTTAGACAAACACTGGAACTAACTACTAAACATGCTTGGGTCTTTAGTTTTGCTTGAAATTAAATGAAGCAGTGCCTGGATTTTGCCAAAAGAACTCAGAGCTGTAACTAACTGAATTAGAGAAGGTGGAGGGGGGAAACTATGACACTGAAAAGTATATGGCTGTTTACTGTGATCTTAAATACCCTAATGTGTTTTCTACTCATGAGGATTTAAAACACATGCTTGCATCACACAGGGCTGTCTGAGGGGGTGTCACTGTTTAGACTGCCAAGATTTCGGAAATGAAAGTACTTAAAGTTAATGATAAGGATGTGGAAGACAGCCATGCCATATACTTTTCAGGTGTGTCATATTAAAAAAAATCCAAATACAACAAGATAGGCTCACCCTCCATCTACACACTAGTGATGTTTCAAGGTGAAACAATGAGCAAAAATTGTCGAAGTATGATTATTTAGGGCTGATTACCCGTTTCACGTGTCGTCAATGTCTTGTTTCTCTTCTTCCGCCTGAGTAATCATTCACAACCCTCAAATCTCACATGATGGTTCATGAGCCGTCAACAGGTTTATAAAGCCTAACATAGACATTCTAGACCTGTTGTAGTTCTTCTTTTTGTGTCTCAGCTGCTGTGACTGCTTTCATGGATAACACTGAAAATATTAACCTGATCTAAGCATGAAAGATTGATTATCTATTAATAAAAAAACAGCCAGTCATTATCTGTTTCTCTCTCTTATTGCAGAAACCAGTAATGACACAGGGTTCATGAGGAGGAGGCTGAGCATTATGTGACTGACCAGTTTTCCAGTTTGTGATAAACTGAAATTTTGCTGGAATGAAAGAGATTCCAGTTTAAATTTCAGAGATCGGTCGACCAGAATGGGACTGCTTACATTTATATTTACAAATGTCTTTTTGTGACAATGTTGTGATATTTTACTAGGCTAGATCCATACTATAGTTTAAGTATATGTTGGAGTTACACTTGATATGCATTACCTGTGCTAGGCCTATATCTTAGACTTAAGATTTGCATACATTAACATGCAAGTGAATGCATTCACCTTAATGTGAAAAAAATTGCAGTTTTCCTGGCAATCTAAAATCTTTAGTTCACATGGTACAAATGAGGCATGACAGAAAATCAAAATGTTTCCGCATCAAAGCAACATTTTTAATTGTGCTATTTTTCTTTCGCTTGTAGTCAACAAACTATGAATGAACTTCTAAAATAAAATAAATTTTAAGATGTTTTATTGTTAGGCCGTAATCACGATATCTATAGCTTACTGATTGTAACATATCAATTATATCACTGCAAGTGCACCAAGTCTTATATGGTTAGTTAAAGGTCTTGGGAATGAATCAAACAGAAATCTGTGCGCATTCCCTGACAACATGCATCTTATTTATAAAATGTACAGCTACATAATCAAATTGCATTAGAAAATGCTACAATTGAAACTATTGGTTCATTTGTACTATGACACGTCTCATATAATTTAATACAATTTATCCTGCGTTTCGCAGAAACATGAACTATTTGCCATGTTCACCATGTTCAGTGAACGTCAACAATGTCATGTCACGTACACACTTTGATGAAATGATGAAAACGTTGTTACACCGTAGTAGATGATAAAGGAAATACCCAATGTTTGATCTGAAGATGGTTTAATGATTTTCTTTGGCTGTATGCACATACAGGTGGGAGACAAAGTAAAGGAAAATTAAAGAAAGAAACACTCAAATGCAGCTGTTTCCATGCAGGGTCACTGAATGGTTTGATGAGATTGACAACGATGTAAATCACTTCCTATTTCAGTCACAGATTCTCCTTAAATTAGTCATCCATCTGTTAAACATTATTTTCAGCTATACACTTTATAAAATCAGCATGCGTACCCACTGCTGAGAGAAATGAACCTCCCCTGTGGCAACACTGTGGGTTTGTGCTAACGTTTTTCTAAACCACTATTAAACTGATTGTTACAAGCCTGTTTAATTATATGTGTAACATTTTTTGTCTCATTCTTATTAAATTTTTTTACAAAGTGAACAGACTGATTTCATCTATTTTTTCCTTCTACTTAATGACTAATGCACTTTGAGAAATGTAATATCAAACTGTATTTTCTACAGCTGTTGCCCTTGCATTTGTCTTGCCTCGGTTGCCTCTTCCTGAAGCACAGCTGCATTATCTCACCATAACCTCAACAAATTGTGCTTTACTGTTGATACAGTATTCAGCAGCGTCAGATAGCATTCCTACTTGCCTTCCCTTGGTGTTAGATCATCACTAAGTCCTCTTCTTATACATGTTTTTCTTTTTAGTTGTTCCATTCCTGTCCATTACAACTGCTGTGCTGTGCACTGACATGAATCAATCAATTAAATAATTAATTATTCCATTGATAAAGCAGGGTAAAAAATTATTATCAGTCTTGATTCAAAAACTGTAAGGCTGGGGGCGAGCTTGAAATGAAGAGGCAATTCATTCCATAGTCACGCGATTGCGACTGAGAAAGCTCGATCCCCCCCTGTTCTTCAGCTGACCTTCATCCAGTTTGAACGGTGCTCTGAATTACACATATGATTTGTCAATTGTCAATTTAAGTCAAGAAAGTTGCAGCTTGTCATAAATCAGTATGTCGTTTTGTATGAAAACTGTTCAATGAACTACATCTCTCGTCTCTACACAACATACGTCATCAACATGTTAACCCGGGTAATGCCAGCTAACGTTCATTGCTTGGTTGCTGCTAATTAGATAACTTAATGAAAACTTTTGTTTCTCTGAAAACCTTTTTTTAAAATCGATTTTCAGATTTGGTGGGGCTGTTGGTGCACCATTGCCATTTTTAAATGTAAGCCAGATCACGCACACACAGTGAGCTTCTCCACAAGGAATGGTATCAGTTGTTATTGAGAGGTTGGTGACATCAGCATATCAGCACACGGCCGCTCCTCCTGCTGGAATATAAAGAGATGATGAAACAAGTGATAAAGTGAAACTGACAGACAGAGAAACCGGACGCTCGGAAGTGCATCCACTTCATAGAGCAGGTGAGAACTCGCTCAGGGACAACTCATTCCCCTGTCTTTTAGTCTCACTGCAGTAATTGCTTGTGTCATTGGGTTGTCCTTTCACACTCAGACGGAGAGAAGGATCTCCTGTGATTCAGTCATCATTCCTGCACCTGTTCAGCTCCTGTGGGTTTTGAGGCAGCCAGTGAACTGTTCTGCAGCTCAACTGAAATCTTCCAAACGGTAGGTCTTCAATGTTCAACTTCAGGAAGTCAATTTAAACAGTCTGTTGAGATTAGATTAAAACCTCTTCAGAAACTCGAACATGAAAAGGGATATTTAAAAGAGAGATCCAAAGTGCAGACAACATGATGTGCATGTGGCTTTAGCTGTGATCCTTGTTCATTGATCCTTTGTCTGGCAAACCATCTTTGCTGCAGATTGGCTGTGGTATTATTTTGAGGCCACCCTGTCAGCGATGTGATGAATACGATTACAGTTTATTAAAATAACTTCAGAACAAGGATTTCAGCAAGTTTCCCTCATTTGATTCTGTTAGAGACATTTATGTCTGCAATGGAAATCGGTGATATTTTACTCTGTCAATTCAAAATGAAATTTTTTGGCAATTTCTTTTACCACTCGAGAGCTCGGATCAATCCAGTATTTGTATTTCCTGTGTGTGTCACCTCAGATCGTCTATTTGATGCTATATTTTGAACAGACTGGGAAGTAACTAAGTACATGCACTCAAGTACTGTACTTGAGTATTATAATTTTGAGTTACTTCCATTCCATTCTTTATATATGTACTCCGCTACAATTCAAATGCAAATACTGTACTTTTTATCCCAATACATTTATTTCACAACTTTCCCAATGATACTTAAAAGTGACTTTGCAGATTTAGATCCAAAATATAATCAACAATAAAATGTGAATAGGTTAAGGGCTGAAATTCACAAGCTAGTAGTGTATAAAGTAGGTGAATTTGTCACACTGTGACGTGAGTGATGAACACATTAATGTATCAATCATTATAATCCATTTTTAAGTATATATTGATGCTAGTACTTTTTTACTTAATAAACAAAGTATTTTACACTGTGGTGTTGCAACTTTTGTTCCACCACTGATTCTGTTTTTTCACTCCAGGTCGAGCTGCGATGAGGGTGTGTGCAGTGCTCTGTGCTGTCTTTCTGCTGCTGAGCCAAGCTCTAAGTGGATCTCATCGAGACGGTTCCATGATAATCAGAAGTAAAGGATCCCCTAATTTATAACACAAAATGATATGGAGACCTAAAGTTATAAGACAATATGAAACAAATAAAGATATAAATCAATACAGACAAAATACATAATTATACCATAATCCAACACATGTTAAAACATTTTAAACTTCTTATAATGAAATGTTGTTTTATACAGCTTCTTTTAACATTACTAGAGTTAGTTGATGGATATTTATATTTTGCTTTACTGTATAATGCAACTTTTCATCAGCAAGTCTTTGTTTGTCAATCAAGACAAAAGGCCAGTTACATTATTGGCTGTCAACCAATCATAACTTTGCCAATTAACAATTATTGATTGATTTATTTCCTAAGTATAAAAACCACTGGGGGAGATGGTATTGTTTAAAAAAAATGGAATTAAATAGAAAGTACCTGTCATAAATAAATGATTGTGAAATAAAAGAAATTAAATAATAAAAATCTAAATAAATAAAACATCACTTCAACATAATGTTTTAAAAATGTATTCTTTCAGAAATTCAAGGCTATATTATGCTTTTTGTTTACATTTGTTCAAATGATTATTTATTTCATTATGTCTTACTTATTATTTAATTTTGAACATTTCAGGCCTCCATACAACAACAGGGATAACTCTACCAATGTATTTACAATGCCATGCCACAAACACATTTACATGACTAGATATCACAAGGGCTAACAAGAAAATATGTTTGTTTTAGGTTTTTGGAATTTGGGTAAACTGACCTTGTGCTTCTTGTCAGCATATTACTGGGTCAGAATTGTATGTCAATTTATTTTAATTTTAATAGCCCATTATAAAGGATACACTATGGTTATAATCTTGTTTTCAGGAGTGAAGTTCAAATTATTTCAGCCCTAGTATTGACTGCCATGGCTGGTTAGCATAATATAGACAATTCATGAGACTTATACATGATGAAATGCCTGTGTTGTCCAGATCCAAATATCGATGCCTCCTGGTATAAAGGCAGAGGGATCAGGCCGGTTGGGAGATTTGGCCGGAAAGTTGCAAGAAGAAAAGAGCATCTGGCTTTCATTACAGCCAGAGTTTACAGACCAGCAGCTGACAGTGACAGCAGTGTTTGGATGATACAGTAAGAACGCAATGGATGATTGAATATCTATTGTGTTCTCATTTTTTAATGTTCACATTGGTTTTGTTCAGTTGCAGGGTTTCATTAAGGTTTAACACTTTGATTTAGGAGTTTTCAAACATACTGTTAGAGTTATTTTCTGTAAATTGTATGTGCATTATCTGAGTTGTTTTCTTGAATACGATATCATGGTCAATTTTAAGATTGCAAGTATTTTTAAGATGGCAAAGATATAACAAACATACTCTTATGTCCATGATAATGTCCTGTTTTTCGCCCTGTGAAGTACTTCATATGCAACATTATATGAACTACAATACGAATAAAGTCACAACGCAATATTACGTTTGAATGCCTTAGTTTTAAGAGAAACTCCACGTTGGATATAGTGGGAGGAAAAGCACTGACCTCTAATGGTGATATCCAGTACACCCAGCTGTGATGTACTGTTGCACTCACATAAAGTGCAATGTGAAGATTTAAGAGAAATGTATAGTGTTTCAGGATGGCGTTTCTTTCTTGCCAAGTTGATAACTGGGGGCATAGATCATAAAACCGGACAAATGACAACACTGGCACAGGAATGCATGTGGTGATGTAATGGTCCAAATTGTGACAGTACAAAGAGCTATCTCTAAATATGTATGATACACATTCTCATCATTGTTTTGCAGCTGAATGGCCGTGTATGGAAAGAAGTCTTTCTGGTTCAAAGTGCATCACATGACCTGCATTTCAACTGTGGCCACCACACCAATGGACACATCAGACACACTTTTCATTCACTAGGCTTGCTAGCTTTGCTTCTTCTATTGTAAAACGCCTCCTGTATAACGTGCCGGCTTCCCCTTAAAATGTATTTTTTTTTTTGGTTTTATCCTTCTATATCCACACATATATTCACCTATATATTTATAAACTATAAAATCCGATTCTGAAAAACACATTTAAGGAACGCTTCAATACATACTTGAAGCTGCTACCTCACTACAGCATTTCACTTCATAGTCAAAAATCATTTAAATTCAATTCAATGAAGAATGAAGCATATTTAACTTTGCTCTGCATTTGTCATACACTTCATTGGTTTAAACTTAATTTGGTTGTAGCTCCACATTGAAAATAAAGAAAGTCTTGACTGAGACCACTAAGGGGTTTGCACAACATCTGCAAAATCTGAAACAGCAGTGCTGAAAGGTGTTTTTTATTCACAAGATTTATACTCTCAATATGATAACCAAGTCATATTTTATTTTTTTATTTGTGAGTTGTTTCTTTGTTTCTGTGAGGAATCCAAACCAAACGAGGACCAGCAGAACCTCAGGCCTCACAGGAGCTTGGTTTCAATCAGCACAATAAAGCTTTGTTTCAGTGACGATTTATCAGCTAAGATCTCAGCGGTGTTTTAAATCATTAAGCAGTAAAACTCCTCTCTTGGAGGCATGAGTTTTTCTCTGCAGCCACCTGCAGAGAAGAACTCCAAACACAAGAAAATATTGTCGAGAGACAAAGTGACTGATATGGAGGTTTTTTAAATGGCCAAATGCAAATAGAAATACTCAGCGGAGTCCTTTAAATCTGATGGTATTAAAGCATAGGGGCAATATTTGTATTTCTTATGATTGTGGTTGTCATTCATAGTAAATTTAATCAAAAAACACATTTGCTTTAGACATTTACAATAATACAGTTATAGAAAAAAAAAATCAACAAAAATACTTCCTGGTCCATGTTGTTTAGCCTAGCTTAGCATAACAGCTACCTTTCTCTGTCCAAGATTTTTTTTTAAATGACAAAGACCCCTAGTAGCAGTACACGTTTTGTCTATTTTGTTCAATATGTACGAAAGCAAATTGTAATTTTACATTTCAATTTCTGTACTAGTCAAACAAAGTTGATACTGTGTGTTAGATACTAAGTTTTACAGGTGTTAGTTACTTTGGACAGAGCCAGGGTAGCCGTTTCCCCTGCTTCCTTTTATGCTAAGCTAGGATACGCATTCACTTGATAATCAGACTGAATTGCCTTTTGGCTTATTTAATTCATTCAGTTTGAATCTCTGACCAAATGAATAATGCACAGACATAAAACTGATATTAAATATCTCACCTTGCTCTTGGACAGAAAGTAAACATATTTTCCAAAGTGTTAAACTATTTCTTTAAAAACAACAATCTCACTGGTTCAGTGAACCATTGTCAAGTTGTCAGAACTAAAGAGCCAACAGCGAGACAAAGAGTGATGCCTAGTAAAAATAGCACATATTTCATTCAGATTTCCGATTTCAATTCTCTCTGAAATATGTGCTATGCTGTGGCTTAGGGGCTCAGATCAGCATGTCAAAGTGTCCTTTGGCAAGACAATGAACCTCTAATTGCTCCTCTGCTCATCAGTGGGTGAATGTGGTGACTGTGATGTAGTTTAAAGCACTTTGAATGGTCAGAAAGATTTGAATGGCGCGATTTATTAATACAGTCCATTTACCATGTCCCTTTAGGTACCACTTTCAGTAAGCTACTTCAATGACTCTTCCCGTCAAGGTACAAATGAAATCATTTTTGACTCCAGACCAGCATGGTGGAAAATACTTTCAGAATTTAGACAGTGAAAATCCTTTTCTTTGTTATCATCTCTTTGGGCATACCAAGGTCTATATTATGTAAATCTGAAGAGCCACACTCAACCGAACTCTATTTGGAGGATCATCACTGAGGAAAATCACTCCTGTGCATAGATCTGTAACACTAAAACCAAGGACTTTCCTGCATGAACAATAGTGAACAGTTTTTTTATGGTAAAACAACCTGAAAATGTTTGTTGCAGGATGATTGCAGTGTTGTGCATGTGTTAGTATGGTCCGAAGTTAGAAAAGGAGGAGAACCACAGATTCATGATCTACAAAACATTTATTTAGTTTGAGACTTTTTGATCCCATGTTGCAGAGTGCAGCTTTAAAATGATGAGGACGGACAGAGAAACAAAGAAAGGCAGCGATACAGTTGTCAGTCACAGAGGTTAGGGTCCAACTTTGCAGCAGGATGCAAAAGGATTGAGTGTGTCTCTGTGACGCAGATCCACAAGTGGTGTTTCCTGCCACTCTGGCAGACCTCCCTGCTGCGCTCCAATACACTCGTACACTCTGTGGGCTGAACCAGAGCTCTGTTACCAAAGACATCACACTCACAGTTGTGTTGCGGGAGCATGCAGATATTTTAGAGGCCAGGATTTAAGGAAGAAAACTGACACCCCAGACCTATACTATAGAATGTTATAGTTCATACAGTCGATAACTGTTTGTAGATTGATGGTGACAAAGTATATTTGCGCCTCATGTTGGTATCTACTGCTCTCTAGTGGAAGATGAGTGCCCTTTCTTTATTCCCAGAGATTAGTCAGTCATGCAGACACTCTTTTGTATAAATTCTGACTGTGTATAAATTCAGCTTCTCCTAGTAAGATTGACAACAGCCTTAACCCTCACCCTATATTTGAAAGCATCTGATTGGTTGGACTAACAGCAAACGTGGAAGGCTTAAATAAAAGTGCCCAAACATCTTATTCATTGCATTTTCTTCAACACCTTTACTTACCTACAGCTACCAGCAGCTCACTGATTTGATCCCCGGACAGGGCTGACGTCTCTGCAAAGAATAAGCCCCTGTCATTGGACAGAGTCTGTCCTTCCTGTGTAACGACATAAAGACACTAGAAATTGCAGATCATATTAACACATAATGTAGATGTGAGATTTAGGAAGGTGAATTTTTCGGTCTGTACCTGAACTGAGACTTGTCGTTCCTGTGCCAGATCTCCCTTGTTGCCTACCAGCCATATGACAGTAGATCCTGGGGTGTACTGTTTCTCAAGCTCTTTGAGCCACACTTGAGCTCTCATAAATGTTTCCTGTAGCGACACAAGCATTGAGGATACACAAAGGTATGTGCACCAGCCGAGATAAGACAAGATAAGTCATTTCAACTGTGAGGTGTCTGTTCCTTTTACCTTTTTGCTGATATCATAGACCAAAAGTGCGGCATGGGCTCCTCTGTAGTAAAGTGGCGTGACACTGTGGTATTTTTCCTGCCCTGCCGTGTCCCATATCTCAAAGCGAAGAGTGACATCTCTGAGATACACCACCCGGGTCAGGTAGGCACCTGAGGGGGCAGACAGCACAATGACACCAAAGGGGAACATTTGCTCACTACTGAGTCTTTAGAGATGGTTCTCCTGGCTGGATCATATTTATTTATTATTTATTTATAGCTAGAGACAGAATGGTTTTGAGAATCAGTAGATCAGAACATGTGTAAGAAATCGGAAATATAAGTGCCAGTTACGTGTCAAACTAATACATTCTACCAGTATCAAACTATGATGAATGACAGACATTAAAGTTGGAAATTTTGGGAAGTAAGTTTAGTCACAGTTAGAAGAGAAGATTAATTCAACTCTCATGTCTCATGTTGTTATTTTGGTCTATGAAGCTACAGCTAGGAGACATCAGAGGAGCTTAGGAGAAGGACTGGAAACAAGGGGAACAGCTAGCCTGGCTCTGTCTAACGGTAAAGAAATATGCCCAACAGTACAAACAAAGCACACTAAATGAACATGTTATATTCTTGTCTGTCACTAAAAGCACTTTACAGTACCCGTCACATTCATCCATGCAAGAATGGATCCTCAGAATAGCACTAATATTCATACACGCTAACATTCACATTCACACACCGATGGTGCAGCCATCAGGGGCATATTGGGGTTCAGTATCTTGCCCTAGGACACTTTGACATGCAGAGTGGAGGACCCACTGACCCTCTAATCAATGAATGACCAGCTCTACCTCCTGAGCCCTGATAATCTGCCATGGAACTCCCTGTAAAACCCCAACTTGTCATTTTTACACTTTGATTTTTGTATGGATTAAAGAGATTTTGTTAATTAGCCATATTTAGAAGTGCAAGCCGGCAATTTTTTTCTTCAGGCAGAGCCACGCTGGCTGCCTCCCAACCCTCCAGACTATATGCCAAGCTACACTAGCTGACTGTAGTTTTTATTTATTTACTTTACAGACATGAGAGTGGTGTAGATCTTCTAACCAACTCTTAGCAAGAAAGGGAATATGCTATTTTTACAAAATGTAAAACTATTCCTTCAAATTAAATCTTTATCTTATAAAATTTCACTTGGATATGTAACCTCTGCATATCTGAAGTTCCAAACGTGACACAAACTCACAGCCTACTGTAGGTGATGTACGCCGGAACTCGTCCTTGGCAAATCGTAGTGCCAGACTGGACTTTCCCACACCAGAGCTCCCTAGAAGTACCATCTTTACCCTGAGGGTCCGGTGCTGACGTACTGGTCTAATCAAAGTGTCACTGTGGAGCTGGGCTCCTCCTGGCGCTCTCAGGAGATTTTCCCCCATCAAAAGTTCAATTATTAACTCCAAAAAAGTGAGAGAATACAGGTGGGCAAGACCAAAAAGTCCAAAAGTCCTGATCCAGTAGTCAGCCTTTCTCCTGTTAAGAAGCAGCAGTTGCCACACTACAGCTGCAAACTGTACAGAGGAGTAAAAGCGTCTTCTCTGTTGTAAGACTCTGCAGCTGTGCCAGCTTCACCTTGTTTTTCAGAAAATAAAAGTAAAACCAAAGTCCAGTCGTAACTTGTAAAAGGTTAACATCAATATCTACTTTCACTTCCTTGTAGACACCCATTACTGAGCCATAAAAATGTCCCAGCCAATCACATCCACACTCAACTACTATCTTTGTGCTCATTAGATCTTACATGGGACGCCTGTATGTGTTAGATCAATGGCCATGTTTACTGTAAGTTACACTTGGGAAGTTTTTAAGCTGTACTGAATATATAAACAGAAACTTCAGGGGTTATTGGAAATTTGGGGGGTTTCCCTCTTCTACTCAGCATTGGTCAACTGCTACATGTGAGATACAAACAGAAACTGTGATCAGTTTCATTGGAATATGCTTATGTATGCACACAGTTCACACATCGAATGTTAAAACCGCTGTTACTTCACACATGCTTTTGATATTAAATACTTGTATCAACACAAATATCATTAGACATTAGACACAGAAATCTCCATCTCGTCACGAAATGTCCCCTTCTTTGTGTTTGTATGTTATAGGCTACACAGCGAGTCCGCATTTTATTCCAGTGAATCTCCTTGCATGACACTGTATCAACACAAGAGGGCGGCATTGCATAAACTTCAGCCTTGTGGCAATATTACCAAGCACTGACTGTGACTCTGATTAAGAATATACACACATTGACACACGTTTGTTATACCATACGATGTAGATATTGTTTTAGTGTTTATTAAGTACACTGTTCTAGTAGTAAGTTTGTTTTAGTAGACAAAATTCAATTTTTTGCTTCTTTTGTCTAATTGTTACAACTTACCCCAGAATGTGTTACAACCTAGCCCGGTAGTGGGGTAGGTTGTAACACTTTATTTGAGATAAACTCAAGAGGTCTGTGGCAGTTTTGATGATAGTCAAATGTGGGTAGGCTACTTTCTGTAAAAGTTTGAGAACTATAGCTAAAACATTCTGCGAGTTACAGTTGCTGAAGCAAAGAGTGCTACAATCATACCCGGTCTCCCCTACTTCAAATAGAAATGATGAATGAATAATACAACACTACAAATAAATTGCATCTAAATTCCATAGTCGCTGATGTGACAGCAATATGACATTAGACTTAGATGGAGACGCACAGGAAAAGGTTCCAAATGATACAACAATGATACCACAAGATTTAAAAAAAGGATCTAATGAGGTCACTATCGTCTCAACATAGAGTATCCCAGATACACTGTCCTGGATCATTACATCAAGATTTTGGGATCTAGGGTGTGCCCATTCTATCGCTTTAACAAAAACTCACGACTGTTTTTAGAGCACTCTGGTCATCATTAAAAATAGCAGAGTGGTGTGAGAGAGTTCGATAGCCCATGCAGGGCCTGTGGTTTCTGGCTGAAACTGAAACCCTGTCCTGAACATGTATGGACTATCCGTACAGGGGTTGATGCTGCGTTCAGTGTTCTGTGGGCGTTGGGGTTCCACACATTTTACAACTATAGAAGTTACAAGTAGAAAATTAAGCGTGTATTAGTTGAACTTTAGGCTGGAAATTAACCCTGTCCTGGTTTTTAATTATGT
>JAPMOB010233748.1:5089-18451 GCA_029875015.1 Lepomis gibbosus
TCTAAAATACAGCTAAGGTTTTCCATTAAGAATCATACTTTATTGTCACATACATGTTGTAAAATTCAATCCTCTGCATTTAACCCATCCCCTCAAGGGAGCAGTGGGCAGCTGCGGTGCAGCACCCGGGGACCAACTCCAGATCTTTTACCAGTGTCTGGTCAATAACACTGACAGGAGAGCCTAACATGTTTTGATGGTGGGGGAAACCGGAGTACCCAGAGGAAACCCACACAAACACGCGGAGAACATGCAAACTCCACACAGAAAGGTCGGGGCAACCGGATTTTGAACCCATGACCGTCTGGCCGTGAGGCCACAGTGCTATCCACTGGACGACCGTGCCTCTATTATGTCTCTATCACATAATAGAGACTATTAAAATATTACTTAAGATGTATGGGTGAGTTTTCTTTTATTTCAGTGGGGAATGTAGGGGACCCAGAAAAGCCTGGGGGCCCATAGAATATATCAGACAGAACAGACTTTACCTGAACAAAATAAAATGTGTGTGAAATCAGGTAATCAGTGGTAGTTGACTATATGAGTGTTTTTAGAGGTGCATGTAAGAGCATTCTGACTGCTTTTTTTTTTTAGTAATGTGAAGGTGTTGAAGTGAGTGTACTGTATATGAGAGCCGTTCAGTTGTGCAGAGATTGAACACTGTTTGGTATCTGAGTGCTTCAGTAGTGTATGCAGAGGGGTGTTCACACTTAAGTGTTCCAACATTTACTGTAGATGTTTAACCATCTCGTCTATATGTGAGAGGTAAAATGTGTGTTATGTAAGTAAAATATAAATCTTCACCTCAGTGGCACCACATATTCGAATCCAACAAAGAAAGAAATGCAACAGCCTCACGTTGAGAGTGTCTGTACGACTACACAGAAAATCTCATTTTCTTCTTATCACACCATCATTTACAGGAAGCGATCAAGTGATTCACTCTGATTGAAACCTAGACAAAAAAGGAGATAACGGAGAACCTTAAATTTCTGGACCCTATTGAGCCCAGAGCTGACAAAGAGATGCCAAATCTACTTGGCATTTATTTTCTATTTATTTTATGACACAACTAAACCTGAAGTTACTAATGTGTGATTATTTGTAAATTAATCTCTCTTGGTACTGTTCCTTTTTTCACTTACAGTAAGATTCAGGCATCTTTCTACTTTTGCACTCTGTTTTCTTTCAGGAACAGCTTGTGCTTAACGCCTGAAATGTAGTGTGAGTTTTGGCTTTATTTGAATGTTTGTGTTGAAGATGGGAGAGAGAAATTATCTTGATTTTAAAGGGTTCCTGCAATAAATTCCAACTGCAACAGATGTTTATTTTCATTATTCATTAATCATTTAGTCTGTAAAATATGAAGAGCAAACTGTTTATCAATTTTGATTGATAAATCAAGATAAAAATATTGACCAATCAATTAATAAGTTAATAATACAGTTGAAATCATAGTAACTCATCAAACTGAGACATAGTTTAAAAGCACCCAAATGAGCCTCTAGAAGAGCTTCTTCATGGGTCTGTGCTATTATAAATCTGGATCTGTCTCCTTTGGCCTGTTCTCCTTGCACTTTTACTTGCAATGTTTTGATAGTGAGGTAAGAAAAACAGGATAAAGATAAATTAAAGCAATTACAGAGCCCACGTGAAAATACTTTATACAAGGCAATGTTTACTATCTTGTCTTTTGTGTGCACAAGATATGATCTGGTATCCTTGGACAGTATCTGGTGCACACCAGAAAGTATCCCACGGGTTCCTGTGGGGGAAAATTACACTAATTTATTTTGCCCACAGAAATTTGTATTTATAAAAAAACTAATATGTGTAGCTGATGACAAATCTGTTTCTATCTAAGATCAATGTCATTGCATCACAACCGTGTCAAAAGCCATGTTAATCAAAATATTCTGAAACTGTCACAATTCAGGCAAAAACAGCTTACGGGCCCAGGAGCAGACATTAACTCAGCAGGTCCAGTGTTTTATGATTTATTTGAGATGCAAACATAAATCGCACAGCTTACTGTGGAAATGCAGGTCCAAGAAATCATAAACTAACAGTCCAACAAACAGAAATCAAAAAGCAAATGGAAAGTCATAGTCATAGTAAAAGGTGAATAATCCAGGCAGGGATGGCTCTAAATCCACAAAAACCATGACGAGCCACAAACTAGCAGCAGTGCAGGCAGAGATCAGGCAGATGCTTGGAACAGGTAACACACAAGGTCGACAGGGCATGACACCACAATGATCAAGCACAGACTGAATAGAACACAGGCATTAAATACTAAGATTAACGAACTGGGCGGGGACATAAAACAGGGTGATAACATCAAGGATCAAACAGACTAGGAACACTGTAACTTTTACTAGGAAAACTATCCATACGGCCTCTGTCCTGGAACAAAGCACATGACTCATATTTTCGATGGCATACACATGCTTTACACAAGTGCTAGTTAAAATTCGGCCAGAAATTGTCTTCCTCAGTAAATTCTATCTTCAGTGAAAATGATGGTATATTCATGCAGTATAAAAGAAGAATTGGAGACAACACAGCAGTGTGTAGGTATGTTTTGTCCTATGTTTGCATACAGTTGTTACCCAGCAGCTGCAAATAATTCATGGATGTACATGTGCCTCCCGATAATTGCCTGCATCTGTATCAGCACAGTAATAATTGATTAGCTGCAGCTGGACACAGAAAATCTAATTAATTGCAATAAGTTGATTGAGATCAATAATGAATATATCAATAGGCTAATGGATCAATAATGTTTGTCTTTGAGTGTAAAGAGTATGCCTTGGTGGATGACTGCAAGTAATTTTCATTTGTATTATTGATTAATTTATTGATTTTTTGGAGTACAAAGTCTATAAAATGTGACTATGAGGCAACAACCATGCTACCATCTCTGTAAGGCTGCAGCACTCACATCGGTCGCTAAAGTCAGTATGCTAACACACTTATGTTCAGCAGGTATAATATTTACCATGATCACCATGCTAACATTTGCTAATTAGCGCAGAGCAAAGGGTAGACCTGAGGCTGATGACTGATGATTAGACAAATTTTGACATTAGCATGCCGCTAGATGTCAGTACGTTATGATTGTACTTCATCCTCAAGGGACATCTAAATCAAATTACATGGCAAAAGTCAGAAGGATTCATCTAAGGATTTTTGTGCCGATTCATCTATATGTTGAGAAGTAGACCAACTGGTGGTGCTCTATCAAACTATTTTGGCAATCCATCAGAAACAAGTTGAGATATTTCACTGTATGAGCAAAACTTTGACCTGCTGGTCAAAATGCCCTAAAAATGTAAACCTTGTGTGCTAGAGGTAATGTGGGGTCATGAATGTCTGTATAAAATGTTATGGAAATCCATAAAACGTCTGGTCCAAAGTGATGGACCCACATTATGATCTCTAGAGCTATGCCGCTAGCACGGCTAAAAACAATTTAAAAAATTTGTTAAACAGTTAAAACTACAATTGATTGTTCAATTTCTGTAAGCCCGCAAATTGTACGATGATACATTGACTAGTACGCAACATTTTCTACTATGACCTTTTTGTTTGACTTTGAAGTAAACTGTATTTGTGAAATTTACATTTCAGGTTCAGTAAGTAATACACTTTTTGTACGGGGACCTTTGTGTGTTGACACTCTATTTTTGTATTCATACGTCACAGAGGTGCTTTCACTACAGCAACAAAACAGTGTGACCCACTTACCTGTTTAAGTCCTTTTTGTCCCAATTTTTCAAAAGCCTGCAGGCAGGAGAAGAAGAATGAGAGGCAGTAAAACAAGAGGGAGGAAGGGGAAAAGAGCAGCGCTGTAAGGATGGAAATATGGAAAAAGAGAGAGATACAGTATGTGGCTCTGGACTCTTACATTTGACCTTCTATAAATCAAACTGTCTGTCTGTTTAAGGACAGAAATGTCCCCTTGTCTCCCTGTTCACCAGCCTCAATTTTCCATAAATGGCTCTCCAAATCTCTTGCTGCTTGTCACAGTAATTCAGTCCAGAGTGGGGTCATTGTCTGCCAACACACCAGCACTGCGCACCTCTTAACCGTGTCTTTCTGTCAAAAGACTCCTATCCTGTAAGCCCGCGTACTCATTCACCCCATTTCTGTGGCCCTCTTTTATCCCTGTGATGTATCGATTGAGGCGAGTGCCACTTATTCCCCTCTTGTTCTCTCCTCCCGGCCCTTCTTGTGACCTAAATTCCCCCCCGTGTGCTCATTAATTAGCTGATGCAAGTCTGCGTTCCCCAAGGAGGATGGGAAAGTGAAAAAAAGCTCATTATAGGACTCATCAATAAGGTGGGATTAATCACCTATTGGTATGTTTGATCCATTGCTCTGTGTGTGCAGTAAACAGGCCCACAGGTCTTCATTTATAATAATCTGTTTTCTTTACCGCTGTCCCTTAAGCTCAATACAACACAAATATGGTGTCAAAGTGTTTTTTCTTTTATACTTATTCTTATTTATGGTTGCTGGGTTTTGGAGGGAGTTGAGCGTATCCCAATGTGCAGTAGGTCAAAAGCAGGAACACATCGTGGACAGATTGCCAGTCCAGTCCAGAGTTGCGAAACATGATGTTTCAAACATATTCACATCAAAGGGCAGTGTTGTTTGACTGTGGGAGGAATCATGCCTTCACTTGTTGTTGTTGATTAAACTTTATGGTAATTTTGGAGGCTTTAAGTTCATGGTGCGTTTTATAATGTTTTCTACCCTGTAGGGTGCTATGTGTGATCCACTGGGCATTTAACTAACAAGCCACCCAGCTGAACCACATGCTATTCATTTTTTGATATTTTATTTATTTTCTTATTTATGCCACAACACCCCAAGGGGTTCCCAAAATAAATAAGAGGGGTCACTGGATGATTAATAGGATTTTTAAAAAAGAAAACTTTTCTCTACAATAATTATTCTTGTGAAATATTACATATGTTCATCTCTTCAGGCTTCCAAAATCCTCCGAATTAAACAATTTCAGAAGGGGGGGGGGTCACTTTCATTCCTATATTAAGAACAGTAGACGCGTTCTCATTTTAAGGTGTCACAAGCCAAAAGGGTTGGGGACCACTGCTCTGGAATAGACAGAATATCAGTCTATTTAAAACCCCTCAGTATCATGCAATAGAACTTAACAGCCCCTCAAAATGGGCCATGCAGTTGAATAAACACCTCTGCAAAACAGGTTTAACAAATGCTGATGTATCATTATATATGCCCTCCAAAGGTAAATACTAATTGCTTGCTCATTTCTGTAAGAAGTGGTGCTTTATAAACCTGAAGCTGGCAAGGATTCAGAGCACAATGAAACTTAAGCAGGGCAGATATTCACTCCTCTGTGGAGCATTTAACAATCAAGCCACCCAGCAGAAGCATTTCTTTGTATTTGATTTATTCTCTTAATTCTTTATTTCTCCAGGTGAGTCGTTAACATATGATCTTATTTGGAGACACCCACAGGAAACAGCACTAAGCAGATTTGTTAACTAAAGTAAAACATCCCTCTGAGTTTGTCTCTCCCCACTGTTAGGACTCCTTCCAGTAAACTACAAGCTGTCATATTGGAGAAACAAGTTCATTACTCAATTATTTGAACAACAGAAAATGAATCAGTAGAAATGTTTGACAAATTACATATGTGTCAAGTCATTTGAGCAGAGGTTTCGGGTTTCAGCTTCTAACGTGAAAATGTGCAGTTTTGGACAGTTGGTCTGCTGTGAAAACTCTAAGCTCTGTACTCATCTTATAGACCAAACAATTCATAGAATTTTAAAAAATTATCAGCATATTAATGTAAGATGAAATAATTGTCAGTTGCAGCCATGAACAGTTACATTTCCTATATCCAGCAAACTACAAGGCCAGATATCAAATTGAACACTGAAAGACACACAGAATACA
Organism: Lepomis gibbosus; assembly: GCA_029875015.1. NCBI lineage: Eukaryota > Metazoa > Chordata > Actinopteri > Centrarchiformes > Centrarchidae > Lepomis > Lepomis gibbosus. Next base: position 11,042 of record JAPMOB010233748.1, read on the forward strand.
CAACAAACAGTGGTTTATTAGTAACAATATATTATCAAATACAATATTTGTCAAACAACATAAATATAGACATGTAACTGATGTCATACGGTACAGGCTTATTGGCAAACATCAGTCATTATTGTACTCTAATCATCAAAAGGCATGCCGAAAGAGGGCACGAGTGGTTGTTGTTCCGTATGGGTTATCTAAGGCTCTGTTGCATTATCTTCATGGCAAAGTTCCACACATTACACAAGCTCTTCATCCATCACCATGTCCCATTTAATAAAGTAGTGAAACATTCATTCTGCCAGACGCCAATATATTGTGCTCGGTTTTTGGAAACCACCCAAAAGTACAAAAAACACCAGTGCAAACACCATTACCTCATTGGTAAACAGCAAATGTTTTCCTGTCTCCGCCTTGTTTGCACATTCTGTGTCCAGGCTCCATTTCCCCAACACCATATGGGACCTCCATAGTGTTAATCACACTGATTCTCCTACTATCTAGATGTGTAAGGCTGCGGGCACTGTAGCACCAGCATTGGCTACAGAACAGAAGGTCGATATAGGGAGGAACACAGGGTGCTATACCAAGTGGGAAGAAAAGTTGAACTGATATTCTACTGATTAGAGTTGTTGGCCAGCTGATTAGTTTATCGCAGGTATGTTGGTATTTCGTCTGATAATAAAAAAAAATTGTAGTGCAGTGTCACATGACATTGTTAGTCGGAGGACAGGGACAAGAAAATGTGGTACTAAGTATACTGGTCACAATTCTAAAGCTAATTTAAAGCTGGGGTAGGCAACTTTGGAGAAACTAGCAAGCGATATAATCCCAGGCAGGGAGGGAGGTAGACAGGTAGGACAGGCTTATTATATTCCTGTGACAGCCACAGATCCCGGATTGTTTTCATCTTTGTCAGAGCATTTGATTTATTGATTGCTGTTGGGATGTAAAAAGAATTTCAACAAATACAACAAAAACGGCTTCTGAAATAAATTTCCTACCCCAGCTTTAAGGGATCATCAAAATGTTTGTTATGCAGTGCTGTTAAGGTTAGGGTTTAAATTGTTAACCAGTCACTTAACAGGAAACTAATCACCAACTACTTTTATAATCAATTAATTGCTTAAGTCATTCCTCAAACAAAAATGCCAAAACATTCAATGGTTCCAGCTTCTCAAATGTGCAGATTTCTTGCTTTGCATGGAATAACTCTGTAGTGAACTGATTATCTGTAGTAAACTGACAAAATTATTTTCTAATATAGAGCAAAAGATTAATCTGTTAATTGGGAAAATATAGTCATCACATTAAAGATAATGATAATTATTTGTTTTAGTTGTGATTGAGATTGAGTTAATTCTATCATAATGGTAAAGTTTCATACAGAGAGATGTGTTAAACAAAGCTCAATAACGATAGTTTAATTGTGCATTGCATTTCAGGAATGATTGTCCAGCAGTTTTAAATTAATTCAGGGCTTAGGCTGTATATATTCTTGGCTTGAATATGAAAATATATAATGAATGACGTTTTTCACAATTACATTTGACTATTCTATTGACTACGGTTTTGTTTGCAGTTTCTACAGAAACATTTGATCAAAAACACTGAAAAAAAGCTAAAACACATCTTGACAGGCCAAATAACTTGTGTTACATATTCCTGCTGCAGATAGCCCATGTGCATGAACTGTGCGGAGCCGAGTTCACCCAGCAGATCCACACTGTCTGCTGCTAAGTCTGTGTCTGATAGATTCAAGTCAGAAAACAGATGGGGGAGAGACTGTCTCGCCAGCTGAGAGGGAAACTGGTGCTTTTAAGTGGATTGCAATCATTAACTTCCCTCCATGACTCTGGCACACTGGGTACAACAAAACAGTGCTGACAGCCATGACCACGCAGTGGGCTGCTTGTTTCTCTCTCTTTGTGGTTTTAAATTAGTCTTGTTCGGCGGGCAAGTACAAAACGTTAAGGGATAGGTTCGCGTTTTCCCAAGTTTATCTTAGTACAACAATTCAACACCTGCAAGCTCATACTTTCTGTAGATTGAAAGAATAATTGGTCACTGTAATTAGCTCAGCTCAAAAACCCTAACCCTAACAACCAGTGTTCACTTTATTAGATAAACCTATACAGTCAAATGACTTACAACTTTTCTGCTATAAAGTCTACTTTCATGATTCCTATAACCAGGCACTGTCAGGTGTTAACTACCTTATTTGTTTTAGCAGTGAGCTAATAGCTAGCGTTGTCCTGAACTGCATTACATTCAGAGGTGTTTCTAATATTCTGCCCCGCTGATGTATGTAAATAGGATGGACAAAAAAAAAATCAAACACCTCTCATTATGACCTCAGTAATATAACTAAATTTATGAATTTCCGACAATGACTAAAAACTGAACATTATTAGCTTTGTAAAGACGTCATGGTAGAGCTGTTGTATTAGACAGGTGTACCTGACAAAGTGGCTGGTGAGTGTGTTTGTCTTACTTGCCTCTTGTGATATCTAGCCATGTAGATAGTTTTGGTTTCATTTGCCCAAGTTTCAAAAATCAGTTTCTGAGGTTTTCTTTTTTCGTTCATCATGCCCACAGCACTGAACATATCTCTCATCAGGAAAACTGTTGCAGATACTCAGGATAATCCACAGACCTCAATGTCAACAGCTTGCTCTGGATACACTATCTCCTGAGATATCAGTACCATTAAAAGCTGTTGACAGTGTGTTATGTTGATTATTCAGAGAAGCACCTCCCAACATTTCTGGCTTTGGAATTCTTTAAAATAGTGCAATTTGATCCCTGAATACAAGTTATAGCACAACAGTGATTTTATCTTCTTGGACTAATTCACTTGGTAAATAGTCAAATGTAAAACATATTATTTTGTGTAAAAAATGTTGTTCTTAGTTATCCCTTTAATAATTTTTTGACGTTTAATTTTGTTATGTGATTTTTTAATGCTGTGCTTGGCACAAATCTCAGAGACAGATATGTCAAAACCTGGGGAAATCATATCAAAACTGTCTGGATAACAGAGAATTTGGGTAATGACTATCTCAAATCTAGTCAAAACTAATTTTCATCTGGGTTCATGTAAAAAAAAAAAAATTAAAAAAAATTAATGGAACTTCTCCTTCCTTCTGTCTTCCACTGGACGGGTGTGATTCATGTAGAGCTACAGAAAGTAATCTTGTCTATCTCAATATGAGAAAATATTAGACTAGCAGCTGCTCTTGTGTGATAGGAATGCATATGACTTGCAGCTGAGTAAATGTGAAACTGGCTGCCTGTATTTGGTCCATTTGTTATGTCAATCCCACAGCTAACGAGGTCAGGTTACAGAGGGTAAAATGTTCGTCATAGTCAGACTGACAATGAGTCACGTGGGACAGACTGGAAGGTAAAATGTGGCGAAGACAGGCAGGTTAAATTGTGATGACCTGTTCGGGCAGAGTTCATTTCACTTCAGTTAATGGACTGTTTGGAAAGGACGTCCTGGCTTGACGGCAAGTCCAGTGAAGAGTCCGTGACGGTGGGAGACTGAGGGTGGCTGCTGCTGCGTGAGGTAATGTGCCGTGCATGTCTCCCTTCCAGCTCTTCATCCTGGCAATCACAAGTCAGGTTATGTTATCATTGAAGGGACGAGGAGTTCAAATTACAATTCATTGAAACGGTATTTTGCACATCTAATCAAACTGGAAAGATAAGTTAACAATCTTAAATTTGATTTTATTTGAACAGCTGATCTTGTTCTTTAGATGTCTGACTAGTCTGATTATCGAAGTGAAAAAAAAGGCATTTCTCTTTAATGGCCAGGGCAGGATACCTCCGATCCATTTTCACTAATTATCTCTTTACTCTCTGGAGTACTACTAAAAGATGTGTATAATCAGCTAATCGATTTAGTAGGATCACTGTAATTTGTTTCTATTTGATGAGTCAGGCTGAGGGACGGTCTAGTGTCACTTGACCTTTGTGCCTCTGATTATTATATCTTAATTGACAGACCAAGAGACTTTGTAGGATCCAGAGACATTTTTCTCTGGTGTTTTGTTTTGAGTTCCCCTTCTCTTTGGCAAGGTTTAGTTTTTAAAATTGTATCCTCTTTTCAATCTTAGCTGCAACCCTTCTAACTTTGTTAGGCAACTTGCCAGTAAGACCTAGTGATTGCAGGAGACCAAAGTCTTTTATGAACTGGGTTATGCAATGTTTCTTTCTTTTTTATCTTTTTTTTGTCTGTCTTACAAAACATTCAAAGCTTAATCGAGTCTTGGCCTTACTACAGAAAATCCCCTTATATTAAAACCTTCTCAGGCCCTGCCTCTTAACAAGAACTAAAACACATTATTTTAGTTTAATTAGGTGACCCTGAGGTGTCTTCCAATTCATTTTGGGATATATATTATGGTATTATTGATCACTTTGAAGCATGCGTTGGCCTGGCTCCAGGATGGACTTAAATCTCTTTTTGTACAATAGCCAACAAGGATCTTTTGACTTTCCCAAACTCTAGATTTAAGAAAAAGTGATTGTGACCAACATGGAAGTACGCTACAGAGGTGAACATTTACAGTGCGAGATGCTTATTTTAGACATGACTAAAGCCCAATGTTATAACCAGTGGTTCCCACCGTGTCAGCAGTCTCCTCCCCTTCAGTGTGCTCTCCATAGCGATTGTAAAGCTCCATGTCAGACAGAGCACTCTCTAGTGCCTCCTCTTCATAGTCAGTGTGGTAGTCTGACTCCTCTGAGGGAGGGAAGGAGTGAAGAATTGAAGAAAAGTATCACATTATGGGTGAATATGTGGTGTTTAAAAGAGGTGAAAAGTAAATGTGGGTGTGCAGGTGAATGAGTCAGAAAAGCAAAAATGAGCAACATTGTGAGGAGTCAACAAGGGCAGTTTGATGAGTGATGGGCGACAAATAGGTTATAAATAGAAAGAAGAGGAAGAATGAAGATATCTGAGAAAAAACTTCATTGGTTGCAGAATTAGGTTGCACTCAAAAAATAACATAACAAATATAATTTAAATTTGTAATTTGTTTCTATTTGATCCTTCAGTATGTTAAAACCTGTGTGTGTACAGTATAACATAGTACACATAACTGCTAAAAATGTATTCTGCAGTGGAGATTCCGCAGTCCATTTCTTTTGCTGTGTGAAACAGATTGATTTGAGTATGACAGGAAAAAGAAAACCTGCCCAAAAACAAATAAGAACGAGCACCGGGGAAGACAAACATGGGTGGGAAATATTAATAGCATCCCTTCTCTCAGACACTGTGTGCGCACAATAAAAGTAAAGTGTAGGGGCAGGGCAAACTGCCACCAATGAAAGTGTCTGTGTGTGTGTCAATCTGTATGTCTTTATACAAACTGTTTAGAAGTTATGTGCTTTTTGCAAGAGGCCACACCCTTCACATTTCAACAGACACATACACACTCTCTTAATCTTCATGCCAAATTTCAGCTTCCTAGGGAGGAAACTGGCTGGAAAAGGGTTGGGACATTTTTGTGGATGGACCAAGCGACCTACAGAGTTGCTGGCTGGAGCTTAAATGTATCATCCCGGGTGTGTCTGACAGTGAGCGTACTGGAGTGTGTGTCAGTAATTTTACCGTCCACCAGAGCAGGTTTGACAGGTTCGATGCGGGACACAATTTCTGCCAAGTCAGTAAAGGAAGCATTGGGACAAGTCACCACCTGGAAGACACACACAAACATGTACACACATTAATGAAATGCTCAAAATAGGCTGAACGAAGAGGGACTAACTAACCAACCAAGCCAGGTGTCAACACCTAGTCTGTTAGAACCAAAGGCGTCACTTTGTGTCGAATGGTGTGAGGACATAAAAGCTCAGATTAGGGGCGTGATGAAGTGTGTCACGAGACTTAACAATGGGCAAAAACAAGATGAGAAGATTTTTAAATGTGTGTTCACCCTGAAAGTGAATCCGGCATTTTAGCCAGCTTGATTACATACAAAGTCAATCCAAAGATGCAAATTCCTGCGAATTCGCTCCGGACGGTGTGGAAGAGGCATCTGTCACGACATTCGCTGGTTCACTCAAGTTCAATTTTTTCAAATTGAGCGAGAAATTTGCTTGACGCGATGTTGTGAAAGCCTACCAGCGGAGATATTTTCCAGACGTCACCAACAGCTTCAGACTACAGACTACTATATACACTTTGATTTCATCTCTACTTTTTTTCTGTTTAAAAGGTAATTAATGATCATTTTAACCTCTGACATATTTTACTGAATGATCCTGTTTGTTAACGGCTATACTGACATTTTAGGGTATTTACACTTGCTATGTGTCTACAGTTTCTTCACATCGGATGCAATAATTTAGATTATGTTAGATTTCATACAAGGCTTCTTATTAATAGTAAAGTCTTCTGGAATCTAAGATAATTTCTAGTGAGTATGAAACATTTGTTGCTTAGAAACAAATTACAATTCAATTCTAAATTCGCAACTCTGTATTTACGTTTTTAAATAACTTTGATTAAACCACGACTGTGTGATATTTTGAATTATGAATGTGTTATGTCAGCTACTTCACTGTACACCAATGTTTTACCAAAGAGGTTTGAAACGTGTCAGAGTAGTGATGAGAATTTATTGTTATACTTCAAGCCACTAGGAACACTGCTCTGCACTGAACTCTGCTCCATGGCTTTCTTGGCATATATTCTACAGCATTCCTATATGGTGTTTCCCTCCACCATTATCCTTACATTGTTCTTGCTTTGAGTGTTGTAGAACTCCTCCTGGTGTCTGTCTTTCATCATTTTGTCCACCACTCCACTGCGGCCCCACACATCGAAAACAGTCTTTCCGTGCTGGAATCCCACCTCCTGCATTTCACAAACACAAACCGTCACACATTAAAACTGAGCTGTGGCAGCCCAACTCAACCATCATATGCTACATCACAACCTCTACGAGCCATTTCAATCTGGCTTCCAGATACATCATAGCACAGAAACTGCCCTCATCAAAATCACAAATGACCTTCTCATGGCAGCTGACTCTGGCCATGTCAGCATCTTAATTCTTCTCGACCTTTCTGCAGCCTTCGACATAGTCTCCCACTTCATTCTTCTCACTCGCCTCTCCAAACTCATTGGCCTCACTGGTACTGTGTATTCTTGGTTTCAATCCTATCTCACCAACAGGCAATAATACATCACCCTTAAGGGCACCCGCTCTGAATTGGCATCAGTCTCACATGGAGTGCCTCAAGTATCGGTGCTTGGCCCGCTACTATTCAATATCTACATGCTACCCCCTTGGGATGATCATCTGGAAACATCCACTGCTAAGCGGATGACACCCAGCTCTACATCAGCACTAAGCCATCTACTCCCCTTCCACCAGTGCCACTTATCAACTGCCTGAAGGA
>JAPMOB010233755.1:0-31030 GCA_029875015.1 Lepomis gibbosus
GTTTTGATGGTCGGCTCCTCATCTAATAACTCTCTATTCTATTAGTTTGCTGTATACTGATAGATCCTTATATAATACAGTCAGCCCTCCCTCAAATGTGAAGTCCATGTCACCATCGGTAATTGTGTGTGTGTGTGTGTGTCTGTGTGTGTGTGCGCATGGTAAATGTAATATAGTAGCAACAATAATAAAGTATTTGATCAACACATGAATGTATTCAGGCAGTTCAGTATTCTGTTGCTTGGCTGTGTGAAGCTGAAGGTTGCTTGTGATACAAAAGGTATTTAAATAACATTTCTTTTAATTCTGCCTGCAGCCCAATGCCACAGTTTAGTGTGAAGATTTAAGTGAAGTGTTATGTATTCCAATAACACCAAAAGAATTGAAACGATTTATTGCCTTGTAAAAAATAAATACATACTTGAAACTAGTAACAGAAAACATGCACATTGTGGCAGAGTTTGCTTTGCTGTCGTCTGCTCCTGTGATAAACCTAGTGAATACTAAAGAAGACCGTGGTCTCTGTGTGAACTGATTATTTTGTAGAAAATTAAAAAGTGTCAGTTAACATATTTGTCTTGTTTAAAAAAATGCCCCTTTTTTCACTTGAGCCCCTGCCCACCAAAATGTCTGTGCATGTTCCTGATGCTCACAGCTCATTGGTTATATGTTCCAACATTCTGTCCAAAACCTTCACTTGCTTTACTGTACTTTTCTCGCACTTTTTTTTTGCATGTTGCTTTCATTGTCTTAGGGAAATATGTAACTTTATAATGAAGCTGGTTTAGGTACCTGTTTTTCTTTTTTCCTTTTTTTTTGCTACTTTGTACTTTACATTTTAGGCAAAATATAGTATTTTGCTGCAAGTCTATATATAAAGTAGTTAAAATTAGCTCCACATTTGGCAGCTAACATTAAAATGCTGCCAGCATGTTAATGCATGGGTGATAATAGTCCAATATGTTATCTTCTAAAACACCCGTAAATCGTCAGTCCACAATAACAGGCCACTCGTTGCTGGTGCTTCCAAGCCATTACCATAAGTCCCACTTTGCTTGTGTTTCTCCCTTTGGTCTGAAGTTACACCATGATAAATGTTGTCTCCTTGGCACAATATTAAACGTGTCCCTTGCTCTAATAGTGAGATCTCTAGCAGCAAATGCCCCCCGTAATGATGGACTGTCTCGCCTCCAAACCACTTGCCATCCATCCACATCCTGAAATGTGGCTTGGCTGAATGTCTCTCAGCATTGCTGTTATGTTATTCAAGTTATGGTGCAGCAAAGGCAATAAAGCAGAATATATCCAGTAGTCTTTTTGTCTCCTGAATATAATTCTGTAAATGTATAGAGAAGAGCCTCAGTGACATTGAAGAGACAGGACTATAGAGGACATCCATTCCATCATAATGCTCACCCAGGGTGTGTGAGGTACAATAAGACTGTAGATTTGCAGTAGATAGAGTAATGGGAGTTTCCTAAAGTGCAATGAACCAGAGCACCAATATACATGGAATACTGCACAGAATAAAATGTAACCACACAGCACAACACATCCGCTCACTGGATGCGATGACCAAAATAACCACCGGACACCGACAGCGGTCCCACAGGGCTAATAATGGCTCTGTCTCTGCACCCGTTGGCTTAAAAATACAATGTCTGTGCAGTGGGGTGATGCTGAAGCTTGTGTTGCCAAACCACCGGCGTGCCATTATCACTGCTTCCAAAGTGGCAGCGAGGCGGAGACATTTAGCAGGGTGTCAAACTCGCTGGAGTCCTCCATCAAACAGCAGCGACCAGAATAAAGGCTCTGTCAGAAATACTGACAGCTGTAATATTTCACCTGGCCCTGGAAGCCATTCCATCAGCCAAAACACAGACACAGAGAAATATTTCTTCTCTTTAGCCCCCCTCATTCCGAATATATATGAATATTTCTTGGGTTATTGCCTACACAGATGTTATCATCGTTGGGTTAATGCGGAGAAAGTTAGGAAAGCTATTTTCTTTCATGCTGCCTTTGAGTGAGGTTGATTTAGCAGAAGAAAAGACAGGTTTTCCCATCAAGTTGAGTATTTTTCTCTTCCATTTTTAATCATTATACTGGCTCTGATAAAGTATTTTCAATTTTGGCTAATTGTGTCTGGCATAGGATGAATGCGTCGTCACAGTGCGACTCCACCTGCAGTTGTGGATCTAATCCACAAAAGTGCAGTTTTGAAGTTCCACAATTTAGAAAAATGCAGAGGGAACTTTCACATAATTTATAGCGAATGCACAGAAATACAATCGCACATCTGCAATTTTTAATCAATGTAAGTAAGTCATACATTCACATTAATGTCATGTTTTTCAGCTGAATGGATTTATGGCCCAGCTGCAGTCAGTATTGAAAGGACAGTTGCACCTTAGGCATCACTTACTCTTATTCTGGTTTAAATACCACCTTTTAACAGCTTTAATTGCAACGCTGCTGGTCTCCTCTCTGAAGAGCAGACAGAGTCTGGGTGAGAATAGTGTCATGGCATGAAAGAGATGTCATGGTTAAGGCCATGGATCATTTTTAATTGACGTCACTCCCGCCTCTGGAGATAGATCTCAATATCTATTAAATTGTAGTCCACTGCAGTGCGTGTTTTATTATATATTCTGTTTAGAATGATGACCGTGTCCAGAGTGTATCCTGTCACCCAATGTTGGCTCCTGCCACCTCTGACCCTCTAAAGATAAGCAAGTTTAGATGCTGGATGGATGGATGGATGTGATTGTACCACAGCGCACATGTCCTAACAAGATGCCACTGGCTATCCTCTGAAACTGTAAGTACACGATATTAACTCTGTGTACATCAATACTAATGCATGCAACATGCGTGCTACCAATCTGTCAGTGTTGGGTCAATATTTATAGCGTCGTGGATTCCTCTGCCATCAAAATGCTAAGAAGAATGAAACCATAATCTATCATTTAACACTGTCATGCTGATGGCAGGCTAATGGCTGCTGAAGACCTGACACTGATTGAGTGGACCAGGGGAATACTGTAGCTTATTCAGATGCCACTTTCCCGTTGTATAACATTATAAGCGAGGTATGGCAAGGCAGTTCAAAATGCTTTAACAGTATATTTTATCATGTAGGTACAGATGACACAAGTTAAAGGATTTAGGTTTAATTGAGTTGGTAACACAATTTTGAAAAAAAGCAAGATGGTCAAAACATCTGATATTCCCTAAAAAAAATGCATTTTTTTATTCCAGCAGTCACATGAAAATGTAGACAGTATAAAAAAGCAAAGTAGCAAAGGTGCCATAGCTGTGAGAGTCCTCACATGTCCATTTGGTTTAGCGCAATTGTCTGTTAAAAATTATATTTTAAATTGTAATGTTTGCAGTAGTCAAACAATGCAGTAAAACTAAATAAAACTCAGGCAGGGGTGTTCCTCAAGGACTGCTGTTAATCAGCACCTTTCATCCATCAGACCAGCAGCCTGGCAGAGCATTACTGCTCTACCTCCGGCCGCCTTTACTAATTAAAACGCCTCAGTAATTGAAACTTTCTATTTTCACCTGAGCTCTTCATATGTTGGCGCTGGCATGAGTTAAAGGGTAAAGTAAATAACACACAGCTGCCACAGCTGCTACGCCTTTGTTATGTGACAGTAATGAGGTCAGCAGAACGTCACCTCGGTGTACTTACGATAGCTGGTACTCGAGGAAAGCTGTGGTCATTAGCAGCTGTTGTCTCTTTGTCCATCTTTCTCTGAGATGGTGAGAGAGGCAGAGTGGAGCTGTTTGCTGATGTCTTTTCCTTGTCGGTGCACGCACAGGCATGGCGTGACATCTATGCCTGTTTCCTCACATTGTTTCCGCCACACAGTTAGATGATTTATAGACAGGTCAGCATGTGAAGATGTGCAGTCAGCTGACCGGCTTGTACGTCTTCCCGCTCACCTGTTTCACTGTGACGGAATGTGGAGATTTCAGGCTGCACATCAATGTTTAGAGACTATCCCCAGCGTACGGGAGAGAATTGCATTAGAAAAAAGATTAATTTAATTCCATTTATGGCGTGTCCTCAGACAAAGGTCTGCAGGAAAACAAATCATTGATCTTCCCAAGAGCACAGAGGAGAAGCTCATTCTTTAGGAGTTTTGTCTGGGAAGTGGCAGATTGTTTACCAGCAGAAGACAAACTCATCCACAAGTGTATGGTTCATTAAATGTGTGAAATCCTGAACTGACTTACTCCATACAACAATCACAGACGCTGCTTGTACAGTATGGTATGCGGGTGATCAACACATGGATGATTGCTTGTGTGTGAAAGTACGTAACTGAGTTTCTTTGCGCCCTTGCTTGTCTTTTCATAATGTCGGCTCATTGGTTAAAATGTCAAGCGCGTCAGTCTCCTGAGATAGCAAAGCCAAGCTGTGCTTTTTAGGGCAAGGGCACCTTTATCAGGATTTGTATTCTGTATTCGAAGAGATTGGCCTAATCAAATGACATCATTGAGACGTTTTTGTCCTCTCCTGGTGCTCAGTAACTCCCTCAGCATCATCCCAGATGTGTCTGCTGCAGAAGACGAGGCAAGAGTGCTAGACAGTTGCAGAGGAAAATTGAGGCATGACTTCAAAACATTGTTATAGCTTTTGAAATTAAAAAGAATTGGACAAATGAAAATGGTAGTTTGCATTTTTATACTACTACTATGTTTTTTTAGGCTTGTTTTCTGATATTTGTCAAAATGATCTATTTAAACCACATGTTGGTAGGTTGCATCTGATTGGTATTAGTGATGAGGGAGAAAAATATTTTGACCTTTAGGAACTGCAATCTTGGCAATAAAGAGATTATTATGAGAAATAAAAAACATTGAATACAACAAAGTCAACTTATACACTAATTAGATGAGTAAGATGTCATGCTGACAGAAATATGCGTGTCTGTACTTCCTTTTTCTGTTAGTGGCCTCTAATGACACATTGTAAGATACTGCTACAGTGTGTTTTCAGATTAGTACAGGATTGTTTGTGCACATTGTCTTTTTATATATATATATATATATATATATATGTGATGAAGTGGCTATGCACTGGCTTCAATAAGACAATGCTGTCAAAGCTAACATTAAAGTGTCAACAATCCAGATTTTGCAGAGCTTTAGGTCTCTGGGTTGATTTTCTGAGGCAGTGGAACAATTGCAACGTATTTAATTCACTGCCTTATATACGATGAAAGAAAAATCATACTTGACCGCATTTACAATATTCAGTACTACATTGCTGTCTCTATTGCCCCTTAAACCCTTTAACCTCTGTTTGATGATGGTTGAGCAGCATACTGCGTGACAGAGATGAGTTACTGTTTATCAAACACAAGTGTGTCTCCCATTAATCCTCCTTCAATCCGGCTACAAGGCAAAAGTTAGTCCTCTGCCTCGACACGTGCGTGCCTGCATATGCATACACACACACACACACACACACACACACACACACACACACACACACACACACACACACACACACACACTGTACTATAGTAGGAGAATACAGTAGCTATGATTCATGTTACTGTTTGGTACACAGTGTCACAAGTGTGATGTTTCAAAGGTTTACTGAGGCGGACCAGTATGTAGCAACAACATCTCTGACAGTCCATGCATGAGGCTGTAACGTCACACAATGTGTCAGAAACAGACAGAAACAGGACACACACACTCACACCTACACACGTGTCCACATTTTTTTCTAAATAAGCTTTACAACATTTCTACAGAAAAACATATATTTACCTGTCTGAGTGGCTGACAGAAACCAGATATAACACTCTGCCTTAAAATAAAATCTATTTTTAGAATGTGTGTGTAATATTATTCAGCAGAACACAATGAAACATTAAGGCAGTATGCAGTTGGGAAACACAATCAACCTGCACTGTATGGAGGACTGGGCACGCAGGTGGCTTGGCTAGTGAAGCGCAGGCAATGTGGCGGGGCTTGCTCCTTGCTGCGGTGACCCAGGGTCAGGTCCGGCCCGGGCCCTTTGCTGCATATCACCACCTCTCTCTCTAGCTGTTTTTCTAGTCTCCTTGTATATATGTCTATCTGTATAATATTCCTGTTTTGTTCCAGTCATGACTTAAGAACATATGTGGTAGGGTTTAGTGGCTTAACAATATCTATGAGGGATCTAGATTGGATAGAAAATGTTCACAGCACGGTAGATTATGGTAGAGACAGTGGGGATATCCTAACCACTTTTCTGATTACCTAAATCACCACTAATTTGATATTAATTGCATATGCATTTAAATCAAACGGAATTTCTATCGCTTCTACAAACAGTTTAATGCCTCATGAGAACTGGATGAGAAACAGAGTTTCTATTGGTGTTTGTTCACTTTTCTCCCGCCTCCACAACATGCAGCGATGTGAGTGCATTTTGGATGAATCAGAAATCACAAACAGAGCATGTGTTTAGTCAGAGTAGGGTGCTTGAGGATAGAGCACAAGACAATCCAGTACCAATATATTAATGTTTTCAACTAATCTCATGAAGAAATTAAAGTTTAATGTAGATGATTTGCTAGTGTCAAATTTATGACACTTTATTATTATTTGTATTATTTGTATCATTTGTATTCCGTTTAGTTCCTAAACACCACAGCTTATGAATGTTGTCAAGTCAGAGCTGTCAAAAGCTGTCTAATCACCAGTTCCTTATCTGTGATCAAAACAACGCCCACCTCCTGTCAAATTGATAGTTGCTGCACATCCAGCTCCCCAGAGCATTACCTGCTGAGTTTCCTGTAAACACTGAGTCACGTTCAGGTGAGGTCAGAGAGCATATCACACTTCTGTGCTATTGGTATCTTTTTATGGGTAACACTGATAACAACACACATACACGTACACACAAACACTGTATCCTCCACAGTGTCGGCAGTCATCAGTTCCCCAGCTATGAACGGGGAATGAGTGATGCGGCTCACCTCGGTGATATCCAAGGACCTCCCCTCCAATCCTTTTCTTCCTAGTCTTCAATGTATTTATTAAATGTCAAGCAGTCAAATCGCTCTTTTCCTGCGGTAGAGACTTCTCAGAATGGGCCGTTAGGGTTGCAACAGTGCGGCAGGCAGCTCGAACCTGGATGGATGAGCACCCAGGACACAGCCTGTAATTTAGATTTCATTACGATAGTGGCACAGGTACAGTAGAAGGCAAGAGGTGGCTTGGTGAGCAGGAAGATGGTAGTGGAAGATGGTGGGGAACCGTGATGGATCACCAGGAAAGGTGTTGCCTGGTGGGGAGGAGGAGGGCCTAAAGGAGGAGATGGTTGTAGCAGATAGTAATTGACAGGACAGGAATAAAAACAGGGTGAAAAGAACACAGGTGAAAGGGTTTGTGAAAGAGGGTGGCTCTATTTGTTCTAAGAGGCGTGAGGTCCGCTGAGTGCCATAATGAACAGTTTGAGTGGATCAAAGAATGGACGCTGATGAAAATGGATGGGGAAGAGAGGGTTGGAGAGGCTTTAGAAACTCGCTGGTGAAGTTGACCATTAGGGAGGAGTCTCTATGTTCAGCTGCTGCTTTTGCGTCCTTGCAGAACAAGAATTACATCATCTCTTTTTTAAAATTTTATCTGAGCAGTGGGATAAGCGTAATAACATCATTTCCCTCAGATAACGCTGAAAACGGGTCATGTTAATATTCCAAATGGGTATTTAATAAGCTATGTAAAATAAGTCAAGTGAACAATGAGCAGCATATATTGCACTTCTATTAAAACTTTGGCACATCTCAGCTCCTTCCTCAGATCTGCCAACGCAAAACCTACTCCCAGATGTATTTTTTTCAGATGCTAAAGGTCTGGATGTCATCTCCTGCAGCCAGTGCTTAATTAGATGTTGTTAAGCTGTCCACTCGTCCGCAACCTTATCAGCTAAATTGTCTTATTAATGAGATTCAACTTTCAATATGATTTAGTCTTGACATTACAAAGCCTTTTTTGGTGAATTTGCTAGAACTGTGGATGTTTTGCAACTTCATGAGGTAATCATAATTTAGAAGCATTTTTGAAGTTCACTGTCATTTAAAATAAGTGTCTAAATCGGTGTGTTCCTTAAAGTCATGTCTAATTCAAGTTAGAATGTTTCAGGCAATAACTGATTTAAAAAAAACGTACTTGTGAAATGTTATCTGGCTTTTGGTAATAGCTGATAAAATTAGCCCTGGACCCCAATTATCTCTAAAATGCCAATATGTTGATTTCTGCCTGATAAAACCAGCTTTTTAAGTTGAACTAATTGGTTTTTAGAATCCCAGGAGCTTCATATATTTATTTCATATATATATATATATATATATATATATATTGAGAAAGAACAAACAAAATATCTTGTTTCAAGATGTTTTGTTTTTTCTAAATTGGCACAAATCTGATGGTGGTTGGGGCCCTGCGATGGACTGGTGGCCTGTCCGGGGTGTACCCCGCCTTTCACCCAATGTCAGCTGGGATAGGCTCTAGCCCCGACGTGACCCTGTACGCAGGATAAGTGGTTGCCGATGGATGGATGGATGGAGGGATGGATGGATGGATGGTGGTTGGATTTGGAAGTCTGCAACAGTTTTTTTTGTCACTTGGGGGCAGTGGAAACAAGTTGTGAACACCACAGTGACATATCTTCACCTTCTTAGTTGATATCCTGAACTTCTTAGCAAACTCTTGCTTATTTACACCTCCAGCTGTCACAGAAAAACATTATCTTCATTAACTGTTTTTTATCTGGCCACATGGTGAATGGAAGTCTAATGCTTGCTCTTTTTTTTTCAGCTATGTTTTCGGCCTCTACCAACTCCTGTGGGAAATATGTGTCTGTTTAGCTGATAAATCACCCACATTGTTCACCAGCTGGTCTTTAACTGTGGCTGTCTGCTGTTTGGTGCTGAGCAGGAAGTGTACAGTAGGTTTTTAGAACTTTTTCATTAAAAACAACCGCCTGCCGCAGCAGAAAGCGAGGCTATGAGACTCAACAAAAACAGTCAAGTTGTGGGGACAGATGAACAGTGAGCTGAAACGTTCTATAAACTCAGGTGATAATTCTCACCACAAGCGATGCCTTTCATATGGTCACTTGCTTTCACATTGTCAGCTAATAAGGGCTACAACTAACGATTATTTGTATTATTGATCTTCATAAATGGAGTAGTTGTTTGGTCCGAAAAATTACCAGAATGGTGAATAATGTGTTTGTCAAAGCTGACCTCCAAAGATTATGTCCTTAAATTTCTTGTTTTGTCCACAACCCAAAGATATTCCGTTTACAGTCATAGAAGCAACTAGAAACTAGAAAATATTCATAATTGAGAAGCTAAAAACAGTTTTTAAAACATTTTTGTGAACATTGTTTGTGTGTGTGTCTGTGTGTGTGTACATACTTTATTATATTCTCAGCTATTTAAAAGCAACACATTATGATAAGGTGGCTATCATGCTTAATTTAATCATTCTGCCAGAAAAGTGGTAAATAAACATCAGAAGAAGCCGTCTGAACATCACATGCTGTGTATTTAATTAGGGTTCCAAGCTACACTTTGAAAAACAGGATTGGTAGATCTATGGCACATTATTTATGGCACTATCAACAGATACTGTTCCATTTGCAACTTCAATCAGAACATACAAGACAATTGTCAAAACATGAAAAAAATATTTATTTGAAGCCACACACTGTCATTAGTTTTATCTTAATCACTGTAAATGCATGTGTTAGCTTTTGTTTATGTTCAAGTCCAGTGTCTAGTACTTTTTATTATGAGAAGTATGTTTGATTATATCTTCTCACTGTAACTCACAATACATGCCTTTTAATTGAAGCTTAAAGTTTAATTTAAAGGGTGGCAGCCCTCTTTAGAAATCTATCAAAAAAGAAAACCAAAACAAGATTGTTTATACCTGCTGCTTTAGCACACTGCTCTGCCACAGCCTTCAGCACCAGTGCAGCAGCCGTACAACTCCCAAACAAAAAGAAAGCATAAATTATTCAGTACTACTTCCTCTACTACAGGCTGAACTACAATTACAATGCACACTTTTTTATTTTCCTTGAAAGCCTGGCAATCAGTGAGCTGTTCGTTTGATGGCATTGTGATGGCAATAAAAACACTTGAATGCTGAATCTTACAGGTAAAACATGAGGCTTGATAGGAATGTTAGCGCTTCTTCATGAACTGAATTTGTGTGATTTGAGGTTGTTTCCTGTCAAGAGGCAATTTGGGATTCACTGGCATCAGGCACTCTGATTGCTAAAACTTGCCAGTTTTGTGGGCTGGATGCCATCAGGCTGTGTGAGAAAAAAACACTTTGCTACAGTAATTAGTGAACCATCTAGAGTATAATGGTGATTTAAAAATAATTTGTCCAGGCTGCAATCATTTCAGGACAGCAGCTACAGTATGCCAGTCACACACTTCAATTCAAACTGTCAGGTATTTCACAAGCAAATATGAAAAGTCTTATATCAGAAGTGGATGACTGATTCATCGGCTGGATCCACGTTTAAATTGTAGTGTCTCAGCTGACCATTAGTCAACATTTAAATCTCATTTTTGCAGTGATGCTTAGAACACAACAGCTGTTAGAATTTCAAACGTGTGCCAAAGTCTGCAGACCCTGTAATGCATTATTTCCTTTGACGCAAGCCCTCATTGCTCTTGACTGAGAACAACCTGATTGAAGGCAAAAGGATCAATATAACAATTTTTCGGCACCCCTTTTCCACACTCCTCTGTTCATCCAGATATACCTCTGTGGGAGAGAGGTGATAGCATCTAAGTTGTGGCTAACAATCCTGACTCTTAGAGAGACTGCAGCTCTGGCCTGCAGTCAACTGAATGGCTATCCATCAGGATGGGTTATTTTCTCCACATCAGCTATGTTGTTGTCTTCCCACACAGTGCTGAGGGAGATTTGACTATGTAACATGTAGTCTCTTTCCCTCTCCTTCTCCATCATTGTTCGTCTGTCTCCTCTCTCTTTTCCTCCTGTCCCTTTCCTCTGCCTCATCTGTCAAATCACCAAAAAGCTTGACAGCGATTCCCCTAAGTTCTTCCTTAATCCTTTGATCTGCTCCATTTAGGATTGTGTTGCATTTTGTTTTGATGAACATGCATGAATGCAGTGGTGTACAATTTTGATTTCATATTACAAATCTCTATTTTCCTGCTAAACCTATTAAAAGAGACAAACTGCTCCCAACTAAACAATACAGTAAACACAACGCACTGAAGTAGACATCTTTTCCCTAACAGACTGAAAGGTGTATGGTGAAGCTACACCTTATTGCATCCCCTCTCTGCAATTGGTGTTCCTTTCTCTTGCAGGTGTTGTTCTTTCTCTGTGGTGTCTGTGTGGTGCTTGTGTCCCCCATCCCCATTTCTGCGGTGACACGTCAATACAGAATTAAATAAATAATACAACAGACAAAGGAGTATATTAAAACTCTCTTGTTTAAGTAAAATTTGTCTGGCACAAAATGGTATCCAGCTCCCCATACTGTATACAAGGCTGCTGGGTAGGACAGGTTAAAAAACACCAACAAAATAAAACAAATATTAATCTGATCCCCACCTCTACTAATGTAAAAAAATGTATGTGTCCGTTAAATTATTTACTAAAAAATACAAAATGTTTCAAGGTAGTGAATGCACATTCCACCATGTATTATATAGGTAAAAAGAAAAGGAAGGGTACCAAATTAAGATACATCTTACTAATACAATGGTTTTCTGATCCTAAGGCAGAATATTCAACAAAACACACAATGAGTTTTGGGCCACCAGACTGTCTCTCTGAGCCAATAATAATATTATTAAAGAAATATTATCAAAGCGACTCCTCTGTTCTCTTTTGTATCCCCTGCTAAGAAAGCGATCTGTGGTGTCTGTAGCTTGACTGGCAAATAGTTGAACGGTGTAGCAAATTCTCTTTGCTTCAATAAGCAAGCCTTAAATAAGAGATATGGGGTGGAAGCGATCCCTGTGTAATATTGTGTTCCAGTCAGTGCGTTTGTGATATAATTCAGCATGCAAATCATTATCCACCTTGTGTACCCATGCAGCCAGAAAGCTAAACTCCAAACACACATGTTAAGTATTACCTGATGAATGTCAAAATATCTTAGTTGTACTTTACAAATCATTCTGTTGTGAGCATCTATTCAGTGTGTGGATACCCTCCATAACTGCTCTTTTACTTTAGTCCTGGCTCCTTGTTTGTTGAACATGCCTTTCCTGCTCAATTGTCATTTCTCCTATTTTAAATACCTTTTTGATGTTTTCAGGTAGTAATTTGTTTTTTACCTTGTACATGATTTGTGCCATTTTGAAATCCATGTCCATGAATTTTACAAGTGGATTTGTTAGTAAGTTTTGCTTACAATTATTATAGTTCTCTTTTAAGGTATAAAAAAGTGATTTGTATTTGTTTTATATGTACTATATTTCATCATAGTTAAGAACTTTGACAACAAGTAATAGTAATAAAAATAAGAAATATAACACATGATGATGATGAATTTAATCTTGCTCAAAATCAAACCAACCCTTTAGACATTTAAGTTCTATTTCCATAGTATACATTTTTATGCAAATTCTAAAATAGATTTGTATCATCTGCAAATAAATTTATATACTATATAAAATATACATAAATACAAAAATGCATTTATATGTTTACAGAAACCTTTCAATTATCTTATGCAAAATAATCAATAACAGGCCTAATACAGGGCTTTGAGGAACCCCACAAGTTTACACATTTTGTAACTATTATTTTTCTGAGTATATTGCTAACTGGGAGTGTAAGCCACTCCTAATACGTTCCTATTTTTAAGAACCAAGTCACGGTCAATAGAGTTTTTTTTAAATTTCACTAGCAAGGACCACAATTAACAGATACAATTAAATGATTTATTGATAAACAAACAGAAGATCTGCGATGCTCACAGTTGCTGCAGCTACGATAGGGAAATCTGCAGTGGCACCCGGGCATGACAGACCCCAATATAACCCTATGGAGAGGAAGTGGAGATGAGTAGACTGGACAGAGAAAGGGGTTGGCGGGACAGCTGCGGAATGTGAGAGCGAAGAAGAGGGCTTGTTTTGTGTAGGTATTTATGGAAATGCCGGGAGTGACATCATTGATGTGTGGTCACGCTCCTAAAACTCTGCTGTTAGCACCACATCAAGAAATCCCCCCACATCATCTTCTGTTGCGGTTGATATCTCTTGAAAATCTATCTCCTTAAAAAGCAACCAGCTTTTTATTGACTGATTAATCGATGATAATTGACTCTGGCTAAAATGTCAAGGGAACTAGCAGCCATTCAATCTTTAGGCATTCTGTGTGGGAGGATCTAAGGAGTGAGGAAAAGGTTAAATTAATGGAAGATATGCTGCATAAATTCATTAGAATGAACTCTGACCGTGAAAAAACAAGCTCATTCTAAATTTCACATTGCTAGGTACACTGGTATTCCCATTGAGGGGTCTGGCAGAGGGCTCCTGCTGCTGCTGCTGCAGACACTGGCCCACTTAAGGGCCACTGGTGAGTTTCTATCTGGGCTATCAGTGGTCCCAAGGCAGTTGCAAGTTAATGTTTGAGCTAGCTTTGGGTATCTTAAAGTCAGCTGTCTCTGGCAACACTGATCTTCCTCCTCTCTCTCTACATTTTCCCAAGTGGAAAAGATTAGCTACTCTAGTTCCTTCCATGTCTGAGACGTACATGTGCACTTCTGTTAGCTCAAACTAATAACTCCTTAGGGGACTGTGTGTGAATGATTGTGTATATGACTATGGTTGTAAGAGACCAGAAATGTTGTTACAGAGAGAACTCTTCAATAGAGTCTTGAATTTTGCATATTTGTGCATGCCTACTTAATTTTGTTCATATTGAATCACATTGAAGTGTCTTCACAATAGCTTTCATATTTTGATGGTTGTGTGTTATTGTTTAAAACTAGATGACGGCAAATCATTAGAATAATGACATCTCCAATTTTAAACTTAATCTATCAGAGTTATAGTTTGCAAACAGTGAGAATTTGCAGAGCTGGAGACTTGTGGTGCTGATGGAGTCGATCAAGATAACGCCATCCATGGGCTTCAATTAAAGTGACTGGTCATACATGACGCATTGCAGTCAGAATGCAATCAGTATCATTACTATCATATATAATATCTTATATGAATGCAAAGACCTGTGATCATGTGTCATTACATAGACAAGTTATCCAGACACTAATGATAATACTAGGTATAAAGGCTGTGTATTGCTCATCCAGGCATCAGGCACAGCTGCGGTCTATCAGTCTCTTCAACAACCTGATAAACAGAACCCGTAACTGTGTTCTCACAGTTTTACAGTGAAGTTTGGGCTAAAGGCAAAATGACCGTCTACAATTCTGAAGCTGCCCGGTGTTGTTTTCACATTTTCTGGCCTGAGACTTCCGGCCAATAAGCAGAGGAGAATTCTGTTTTACAGTTGTATCTGAATTATTCATATCCCTAGATAAGTACATTTCCTGTTTAACATAACAGTTACTCCAAATCCCTTTAGAGCAGATAAATGATCTCAATGTCATAGGAATTATTTTAATTCAGTAAGTTATTATTATTATTAAGTTATTATTAAGTTATTAGGCTATCCTGTGTATCCTCAATAGTTGGTATCTTTTGCAATATACACACTTTATTAAGTACACTGTTCTAGTAGGATGGACCCCTTCTTGCCTTCAGAACTGCCTTAATTCTTCATGGCGTACTTTCAGCAAGGTGTTGGAAACATTCCTAAGAGACTTTGGTCCATATTGACATGATAGCATCATAAAGATTTGTGATGCTATCACAAATTTGCAGATTTGTCGGCTGCAGATTTGTCGGCTGCACATCCATGATGCAAATCTCCCATTCCACCACATCCCAAACGTGCTCACAGGATATTTTCTTTTCTCTACCCTAGAGATGGCTGTGCGTGAAAATCCCAGTACATCAGCAGTTTCTGAAATCCTCAGAGCAGCCCGCCTGGCACCAACAACCATGCCATGTTCAAAGTCATTTAAATCCCCTTTCTTTTCTTGTGTGCACAAGGTAACAACTTTAGGTGCTCTGTAAAGTCCAGAGGTATCGCATCATGCTATGACATTAAAGTGAATCAGGCATCACTTAATCACCTTGAAGCTCATTTGAATGGTTGCAATAAAACATCCTTATGCTTTGCATAACTCGTGTCAGTGATTAGGATGACTTTACCCAGTGCATGCTGCCTTGTCTATGGTGGGGATGAAACGTTACACCCAATGTCAAAGAATGCCTGAGGGCTTTCAGAGCTCTTTGCTCTGTAGCCAAACTCTGCCTGCTTCTGTTGATCCATGATGCACAGAATGCAGAAACAAGCTTTTGAGAAGCGAGAATGCTGAGTGCTTTTGGCCTGCTACATGATGGGACGAGCCAGAGTGTCTTTGATCAGAGAGGGAGGGCTAGAGCTTCCTTTTACCCCCATCCCTGTGCAAAGACCTAGAGGCTGTATTGATTTTGAATAATGCTTTGTGTCTCCTGTAGCTGCATACATGCATAATTTATCTTCATTATCTGTTGGGCAGAGGCATGTTTGTGTGGTTTTGCTTATATTTCACAGCAGGTTTATTTTTTGTGGAAAAGGTCGGGATTACTACAAGAAACAGAGCAGACAAAGAAATGTACATTGTAAACAGCATTGCATAGATGCTTTGAATTCTTTGAATATTTGTTCACAGTAGGGATAGTACAAAATGTGTTTTATAATGTGTATTATTTATTACTGATTTTATAAAAGTCAGAGGTGAAGCATGCCTCCTGTAAAGTTCAGATTGTAGTGATGGGTCACATTGAGAGCAATTTACAGTTGTAACAAATACTGTAATTTCACTACATCATGCTTTAAAGCATGGAGCTGGCATCATTCTATAATTTTCTTACTGTCCAGCAATGTCTCAGTACTCTCCAAATCCCCTATGTTGTCTGTAGCGCTCAGCCCAAAACTCATTGGTTTCTACCAAACATGCAGATAATACAAGTTAAAAATGTGTTTTCTTTTTAAAGTTCATTAAAGGCTTTTATGGCTCAGTCGTTTGCTAAAACAGCTGTCCACTGTAGTTTTTAACTATGCGTTTGCGTGACATCCTTGAATTAATCCGCATTCCGTGCTATAGCGAGTATTTGGGGCAACAGGATGTCAGACTGATCAAAATAAACTACACTGAGAGTGTTCATGATAGTAGGGAACACGTCACCCAGTGCAACAGCGTGACTCATAGATTTGTTTTTGACCACAATGGAGCTCTGTAGCACAGGGGAATAACATACACACAATTCTTGGATATTGTTGATTTGTTGACAGCAAGAAACACACAACTTGTCTAACAAGTAGGGATCATTTGTGCAAAATCTGTACTGTTATGTCTGTTGAGAATTATGAGTCTGCTCTAACAAATAAGCCTTAGCATCTAAATCAACCTGCTCTAGGCTTTAACTAGCTCATTGCTGGCTAGGAATATGAGACTGAGCCTTCCTCCACCTCAACAACTAATAGTCTGCTGAACCGCTAGAATTTAGCAACAGTGTATTGATTGAAATGTATTTACATTCAATTTATTAATTTATTTATCCAAAGCAACTTATAATTGTTATATATTTCTCAAACCAAAGGCATGTGTCTTATCCACTGTGCCATCAACACCAACATGATATAATCAACTGCAAAATTTTGGGCTTTATTGATGCCTGTGGGAAATTCTGGGTTTTTGCTTTCCAGCATCTGGTGTTTGAGCTGAGGTGACCTGGTAAGGGTGAATGCCTGTGGGTCCTTTGCTTGAATGTGTTCCTAACAAAAACTTGCGCCTCCCTTGCATAAGTGGGACTCAAATTGATAGTGGTTGCTGGTTGCAAGAAATTATAAAATTTAACTAGCATCTAACACTTGGTGATAATTAAGTAGACAGGTAATTGCTTTTTGACCAGTGACTGGGCTGTATTTGTGTTGAAAATGTTAAAGTACGGTGGATCTTTACCAAAACAGCCAACTACTACTTTATTGAAACATAAATTGATAATTAGATGAAGGTGGTGAAAAATTACCATTTTTTTGGGATCTAAAGAGGGCTTTTGACAAACAAACCATGAGGTACTCCTCTCAAAGCTATCCTTTTAATCTTTTTTCCAAAAATGCAATTAAATGGTTGAACTCATGTTTAACAAACAGGAAACAAAGTGTACGTATTGGCAATACTCAGTCTACATTCTTAAACTGTAATATCGGCGTTCCCCAAGGGTCAATCCTAGGCCCAATATTGTTTAGCTTATTAGCACATTAACGACCTGCCCTTTAGCTGTCCCTCTGTCAACATACAAATGTATGCTGATGACACAACAAGCTGAAAACAAGTTAACTGTGGCAAAACTCTCTTTGCATGGTTGGTGTGTCTGGGGCACCTGATGGCAGCTAGCAGTACTGTAGCTTACTCTAACCACAGGAAGTAGTGATCATTTAGAGTCAGTGTTATAAAATGGCAGCCATGTGATATTAGCAACACAATCCTGTGCCATCCATCAATACAAGACGTGTAAAACACATTGCCTATAGTAGAAAAATGGAGGTGGGCTGATCTATCCCTAATGTAGACTCAGATTAATGCAATGTACAATACAATTCTTCCAACTGTGTCATAGTAATTGTGCAATCTATATACATTGTAAAATGTTTCTGTATGTACTGTACAAGAACTGGGAGAATTATGCTGTATGCAGGGACTGCCTCAAGCATCTGGGGGCCTGTTGAAAGAGCTAATTTAACATAAGGCTTCATGATCAAAGAGAACTTTTATATCAACATGTATATGTCTGTCCATGCTCACACTCTCTCTCTCTCTCTCTCTCCCTCATCCACATGATCTCTCTCTCTCTGCAGCATCCTTTCCTCCTGTGTCTATGTCTCTACACATAATTTATTTTAAAAGCGAGTGAATTATTCAGTTCTTGTAGGTCAGTCAGGGCCTTCTGGAGGGCGGGGTTCGTTTCATTGAAACAGGTGAAACAAAGCTAAGGCCGCCTCTGGCTATATGGTGCGGAGTGCAAAATTCATATTTGAATGTTTTTTGTGCATCACCTATAGAAAAGCTGTATGTGCAGCTGACTGAACTTCATCAAACAGTCTGGGCTGGCGTCGCCTTCCTCTCATTCTGGGCGACACCCTCATTAGGATTTCATTCAGCTCATCTGACACACCCCTTGATGATATCAACAAGCACAGTAGGATAAGGCAACAGTAATAAATGAACTGCATTGACTGCAAAATGAATGACATTGCAAAGTCAACAGCAGGGTGCCGGGGTGTTCTGTAATCGGAACCCCGCAGCATAAAATTGAATTAATGAATTAATGTTTGTTGGATGGAGCACATCGTGTTTCCTTGCAAAGATTTGAGCTTGGTGCGGCTCATTATGATGGCATTTGGATTTGCATTTATCTTGTCTAATGACATAATTACAGTTATTACTTTGATACACGGTCAAAGATTAGAACACATATTAGACAATCAGAGATATTAAAGTTATTATGTGCTGTATTATTTTGGGTTCATTCCATTTCTCTATTTCTTTTGAGCCTTAACGACCACTATACAGTGAACTAAATAACCCTGAAATGCATTTTCTTTGGTAAGATTGCAAAGGTTAAACGTGTTGTTCCCCCCACTGAGCAGTATCTTACTTGAAGTGATTGTGATGGTGAAATATTTTGCGAAATTATCTCACTTACTCTGTATCATGATGAAAGGGTCTTCTGCTGGCCATTTGGTGTGTCTGATGTTTATGCACCCCAGGCAGATTGTTTGAAAAATCCAAATTGCGGAGCAAATCGACCATTTTGATGTCAGTATTCATGGCACTGGGATCCTCAAATTGGTGCTGATATGCAAATACTGACTGTAAAAGTAATTGCTGCTTTATGGATAGACTTCAAAACAGGGCTTGGTCTCTGCCTGGTTGTGCCAAACAGACCAAGTAATAGATCTGACCATCAATAGATTGTGGGTTAATGTATATAATACAGACAACCACCTATTTTTAAGGTCTCATAGCTCGCACTCAATATTTCAAAACGACTGCAAAATCTTTGTTTTTATCTGAAATGGACCGTGCTTAATTTACTTGTGTTATATGTGTCAATGTAAGGGAGCTTTCAAATCCCTGGGCCTTTCCTGCAATCATTTGGCCTTTAATGAAAGAGGAGAGCGATCAAAGAAATAAATCAGCATGTGTGTGCACTATGGCTTAGAGAGAGAGAAAAATAACACTCCTCGCTTTCAGAATTGTCCAGATTTATCAGTAATGATGGCTTCACTCCGTCTGTGAAGTCAGAACTCAAACCCTTCAATCAGCATTACAGGTTCAAGCATTCAAGAGATAAGAGAAAGGGCCAAATCAGACACAATGACTATCATTTCTGAGATCTTTAGTGGTTGTGACTTTGCTTTACATGAAGCGAAATGACTGAAAGGAAAGTGTACATGTAGAATACTAACCAAGGAAGAGTTTGACTTTGCTATTTATTAGTAACCCAGGGTGGTGATACTGCTCCCAGTCAGAAGTGCTAGTGGTTGCTGTAATGATGCTGCTGAATGTGAAGTTGCACCGGCCAAGCCACAGTGGCGCACACTGGAGTTTGGTCATGAAACTTTCATCAGCGGCCTGGTGGCGTGGAGTTCCTGAATGTCTGCACTAAATTGCCCCAGGGTCATAAATACTTTATCAACAGCAGACACCTCAGCAAAACACCTCCCCAGGGCTCTGTCTCTCTCTCTCTGCCTCCTTACCTCTCTCTCACCTTCCCCGCTCTCCTCCTCTCTGTCTCTCCACCCCCACACACTCTTTCCCTGGCACTCCACAATTGTGCAAGGTGTTTTAAAGTAAAGTATGTCACCCATGAAACTACACATTCTCTCAACCTTATAACTCACACCTCACCTTAGCAATTACACTTTATCATACCCTCATAGTCACCGCACAGGTAGAGATGTTGGTGACTCTTCGTTACCGGAGTATAGCATGTTCACCCATTATCTATTAAGTGCCAGTGAGGATGTGCCACTGCCTCCCTTTTGACAATTTATTGAAAGAAAAGGACGGAAAAAAACACATCAAATGCACCGCAGCAAAACTCTAAACGTACATCTTTTAAAGCACCGTGTTTGATCTGGTGCCAGCAATTCAGCCTAGCCTGCTTAACTTTAATGCCACCGCCTTTATTCTCACAGCGCCATGCATGGTTTGCGTTTGAAGCAGGACACCATTCACTCAAAGAACCTCAGCAGACCTTAAACAAGCTGGAGAACGAGCACATCTCGAAAAGACCGAGCGCTTGATGTGAAGTGAAAAAAAATAACAGCCAGATCTTTCAGCAATCCCACTGCAATCGCTGTAACTGTAAGCCTGCTGTTTGAGTAGACATGAATCCAGCGGTGAATGTGCAGTAAGTCATGAAATCGCATGAAATGCAGATTGTCATTTCAATGAATAGAAAACTGGCATCTTTTGTCCATGTTTATCTAATTTTCTTACTTTCTGCTTTTTTATATTTTTGTGTGCGTTATCAAGGTTGAACAGGTAACAGCCCGCAAGTTACTTGTAATTATTTACAAATTATTTTATTATTTGTAATTATTTTAGTGTATCTATCTATATTAGTGTATCTATCTATTTTAGTGTATCTATCTATTTTAGTGCATCTATCCATTCACCCATACAACTGCTTATCCTTTGCAGGGTCGTGAAGGGCTGGAAGTTGTCCCAGCTGAAAATGGGCAAGAGGAATAGGATATCAATAAAATACTTATTAGGTATATGAACTGCATAACTGAATGTCTTAAACAGATTGAAGATGAATTAATTCTAATTAAAGTCTCCTGCCAAAAATCATGAGGAAGCTCAGTATCAAGTTTTTATTCATTTTTTATTCACTTAGGGGTTCAATACGATGAGAGAAAAAAAAAGAGAATATACTGAGTTTGGTGAAGAATAAATAAGAGTAACTTACAAATTTTCTCATTCACTTTGGCTCAATTCTTGAGTGGGATTTTTTCAGTTCAAATCCGTAAATTTTTAATTTCTCATTCATTCTATTTGTCTACAGTTTGCACAGTAATCTCTTGCATGTGGCTTGTTGCTCAAAAGAGATGAGTTGATTGTCACTGGCTCTCATTTTTTTTCATCATTTGAGCCATTAAATGTAAAATGATCCATTCAATTATCAGAATCTGTCAGGCATCCATGTATATTCCAATATCATATTCAAATATCTGACATGAAATGTTTGTGATGTCTACTGAACGTGTAGGACCTCCACAAATGTGAGGAGGTGGGTTTGTTGTTTTTTACTGCACTACTACAGTTTTTTTTCATCGCTGCGAGTTTCTTTTCTTTGCCGTGGATGTCAAATTTTCTGTCGACTGTATATGACTTTATCATAGACCGTATAAAACATGGACAGAGTCTCCTAATGTCACCTATTTCTGAAGAGCCATTGTGAAGCTTAATCTAGCTCTGATATTCTTACATAGTACAAGCAGTCAGTGTCAACAGAACAAAACAGAGATGTATATATAAGAAACATTTTTAGGGTTGACTGCCATGATGAAAAAACATCTAAACGTTTTGTATAGGCCAATTTACCGACACAATACCTAGGTTTTGAAGCATGAATGGAATGTTTTTGACGAGTTACAACCTTTTGTAGACATGCAATAGAGTCGTGACATCCCATGAAATATCCCAGTTGTGACCATTACACATGCAGTTTATAGAATGTTAAGATGTGACACCAAGTTAAAAGCAGTATTTCCTACCCACCCTGACTAAATGTTTCAGATTTCACTGCTGGGTGGTCACAGATCTACTTTGTGGCAGCTGTAACCACATCCAACAGTGATGTCACCATATACTGACACCCCCCTGGAGTACACTTCACTGCAGAAAGGTTAAACCACTGGAGGTCAGAAAGCACGTTTTGAATGGTATGGAATTCTTAAGGCTTCTTTGTGTAGTATAATACTGTAACACTAAACTTCCTCAAAACCAATCAAAAAAACGATCAATTTATATGTAAAAGACACAACTTGGTGCAAACTTGGTAAACCGTATAAGACAGTAACATACTGTAGTCTCAGCTTAAGTGGAAAGCTGTGTGTTTTGGTCTCATTCTGAAAGCCTAATCGTTTTATCACCATGCACACAATAGGCAGATAGAACTCACAATTTTGAAGATGCTCATGGAGACGAACCAATGTAGATACAACCTTTACCTTTAGATGAGACAATCCACTAAGGTTGTCAGATATA
Source organism: Lepomis gibbosus (assembly GCA_029875015.1). Lineage (NCBI taxonomy): Eukaryota > Metazoa > Chordata > Actinopteri > Centrarchiformes > Centrarchidae > Lepomis > Lepomis gibbosus. The sequence goes on from JAPMOB010233755.1 coordinate 22,430, forward strand.
TTCATCATCCAGACAGATCCAATGTGTGTATCACTCCCTCTTCCAAATAGGCAAACGCCATTAGTCTCTCTCAGAGAGTGGTGCACACAAGCAAAGGTTAAGAGGCATTTATGCTAATGTGAGCTGTGCTAATGCACTCAGCACACCCACAAAGAATGAAACAGATTTTTCCCCCTTGATTTTCACCTCACATTCTTTGTCAGAGCCAACACTTTTGTTGACCTTCAAGGATGACCACTGAGCTCTGTTTGTACATGTGTTACACAGTGTGTGTTTACTTTACAATAATTTCACGTCTTTGACATTCTGAGGGCACAGCAGGTCAAACACAAGATATCAATATTTGGGTGAGAGAGATGTATAGTCTGCCCTCAGTGCTAATATGAAGGTCTTTTGCTGGCATTTCTCCCAATTCTGTTAAATATTTGACAGGGGATTTATTCTATGTTGTCACTGTGTGGTGGGAAGTAGAGTGGAGTTCTGCTTTCTGAAGAGCAAATGCTCAAGTTAATGTTTGAAAACTGTGAATCTAGACTACACTAAATCAGTCTGAACCAACAGATGCGGGGAGTTGGGAATGGAAAGGAGCATCAGGTACATTAATCAGCACTGTTCACTAAACATTAAAAGTGATTTGGGGGTGTGGTGTCTTTTTTGTAAGCTCCAAACTTCAGCATAGCTGAACTAACTGCATTAGTTTGTAGGGTTACATTTTAAAAAAGCTCTAGTGCTTCTACCGTGAGCATTTCTCCACAGTGTAAAAGCCGCTCCTGGATGCTGTCAGACTAAAGCTAGATTAGCAAAAGCCTGGTTTTATTTTTTTTGTTTGAGGTTTATACTCCTCTATCCACATATATAGCGTTATATTTGCCAAACATGATGGTTAGTCCTCATCCAGTCAACCCCGTCACACTTGCTTATGGTGGAAACTTCTATGATGTGTTCCTTGGCGTCGCCCTGTAGGAGCACACAGCACTTTCCCACCCACAACTATAAACATGGTAACACAGAAGAGGAATGTCATTTGTCAATGTCAAGTGTCATTTGTCTATCACACATATGAATCAGGAGCACTGTACCAAATGAATCACACCTGTGGGTGTAACACTGTCCTCTGAGCACATACAGTATGCATGCTGCTCACCTACACACTTAATCTTTTTAATGTCTGGGAAGAAGTTACAGGTTCACATACATTCATCTAACCATAATTACAGGCATAAACTTCGTTTGTGCTGTCAGATTAAACAGCAAAGTCTGGAACAGGGGCCCAGCAACAAATTCTAGCCCCGGAGCCCTGTAGCAGGTTAATCTGGCCATGACTGACATGGCAACAGACAGCGCAAAACAATCTAAATGTACAAGCTATTTAGGTACACTAAGAACAAAAACATCTCAGAACAAGTATTTCTGTTGGAGAAAAGTAGCTGTGCTAACAAAATTATTGGGGCCGCTTCTCATAACAACACAACTGCAATAGCAGCACTGAGTACTGCCGTAGGCCAACTTGGACAAACTTACTTCTGAAAGTGGATTGATTACCTTTGTCTACAAAATGGAGCACACAGATCGATTTGTGTCTTTATTATAATACAAGCAGGCTTGCTTTTCTTCACTGCTATATTCTACTCCACCCCTGTTTAATGTGATCTCATCTCCACAACTCTGCAGACGGCCGACAAATGAAAGAAATTTGAGTGCAGATGCTTCCTTACAAGGCACAGGAGGGTTAGTGAATGATTTTTATGAAAATGATGTGGATCATACGCTAATGCTTTCGCAGTCATCAGACCCCATCCAAGATTTTGGACTGACATGTTATCCGGCGCTCCCCACCACAATCATCAAAACACCAAATGAGGGAATATCTGTTACAGTTCTTACTTACTTTATGTTGGTATTTACACAATACCATTACCCTAACCACATTACCATGAACATTGAAAATGTATTCATTTTATTTCATTTGGTTTGTTTATTCATTTTAATTCTCCTCTGAGTGTTTTGAGTTTGAAGTGTAATCAGGAAAATGGAGCTGATTTCAAACAGTAATTAGTTACAGGTCTGAGGAGAATGCTTAAACAGGGTCTGGAGGAGTGTCCCTGAAGAAATGCGAGGTTCCAGCGAGGGCAGCAGTAGTATGCCAGGGATATGATGCACTGCTGTCTTCTTCATCATTGTTTTAGACTTTCATGTTAGCATTGTACACAAAAGCTGTGTCCCAAATAAATACTCCATAATAATTCTAAGCTGTTTTTGACTTATGTTCAGACCGGAAAAAGTGACAAAATAAAGACACCAAAAACAGCCAGTAAGTAGACTAAAAAAGCTCTGATCTTTAAATGTGCTGCTGATGGACACCAGCTATTTCACCACATTTAGATGCACAAAGGAAAGGGAGGAGCTGTTCACAACTAATTGTTGATGGTGGTGAAACAGCTTCAGGGACACCTTAGAAAGCAAAAAATAACAGTTCCAAATAAATAACTATAATAATGAAAAAGTGCTGTTTCTTTGTTAACTGTCAGTGTAGGTGGCAGGTTATTTGTCTTTGCAAAGTTCAAATTTTGCATCATTTCCCATTAGTATAACAACAGTAACGTGTACAGTTAGATTAGCATTAAAATACTATTTAGCATGTAATTGGGACAAAACCTAAGCTAATCTAATAGGCCATTTGCTACTTTTTGATGCTTTGATGTCTCAGTGGAGGCAGCGGAAGGGAAGTTGTGAACAAAACATTCATAAATAATCACCTTTGAAGTTTGGTGACAGCTGCTTATTTACACATCCAGTTATTACAGAGCAGCATTACCCGAAATCGTGTTTCTGGCTCCCTGCTGAAAACAAGTCCAACATTCACTCTCTTTTAGCTCTGTTTTTGGTTTCTACCAACCCCTAATGGAAATATCTGGCTCTTCAGCTGCTAAATGCTATGTTTATTAGCTAGTTGCTAACTGTGTCTCTCTGCTGTTTGGTGCTGAGCAGGTAGTGGAGTTTACTACAGTGGGTTTTTAGAACTTTTTCGCTGGCGGTGGTGAGAATGAACCAAGACATTAAAGCTGGAGAGGAGGTGTAGAGTCAGCTGATCATTCTTCATAGCCACACCTTCCACATTGTCATTTTGTCAAAGATTGATCAGGTAAAGATCAATTATAATAGCTGTTTCAATGTAATATAGGTTAGATGGGCGTAATCATTTTACAGAATGGCCCTATCAGTGTTGTAGCCTGTTATATGATTGCATCTCTACTATTGATGAATTTACACAAACAGGACTTAACTGTAATCGTTCGAGGTGATGCTAATTTCAATAGGTTTACACACTTTTTTTAGCAGTTAGCCTACATGTTCTGTAGCCTAGGTAAAGATAGCAAACATATGTAGAGCAGTAAAACAATTTCTCTCTCTGAAATGTAGCTTGTGGGGTGGAAGTTTGAAGTAGCATGAAAGGAATATTCAAGTACTACAAGTACCTCAAAATTGTACTTCAGTACGGTACATGATTAAATGCACTTACTGTATGTAGTCTCCACTGGTGTGTCGTCATGTGTGACTTAGGCTATCACACCTCACAATCCCCAATGAAAGTAGTAATTTACCGCAGATCTAAAATATCGATCCTTTTCCTGACACATTAAAGATTTGAGCCTTAATATTACAGCCTCCCATTCTGTCTGTGTTGACAATGAGGCTTCAGCGTGTGGGCTTCCGGCATAAAGTTAAGTCTCTGACCACAGAAGACATTGCTATCTAATACGCCCGGCGGTAATTTTGATATAGCGTCGGGTTCACAGGTGTCATTTCCCTGCGAAGAACTCCAAAGTCCGATGAAATTGCATCTTTGCCCTGCACGTATTTAACAACCCACAGCCAGCTGTGGTGAGCCGCATTGAATCTCTTTATCGACCATTTAAGCTCCTCGCTAAAGGCCAAGTAAAAGCTCCTTTATAACGCAACTTTCGGCTAGAAAGCAACCGTCTGACTGAGACTAAGGCCAGTGTTTAGTGCATGGTGAAAAGGCAGAGGAGGTGCGCCTAACAAGGAAAAATGAATGTGCAAGCGGGCTTTCAGCACCGTGGACAGCTCCTGCAGCCTCCAGGCTCAGAGCTGGCCGTGATGCGGGATTTCAGTGCATATGTTGAATAAAACACTCACACTGTGTCAACAAAACACTCTACAAAGGCCTGATGTACGGGCTAAATAGTTCACACTCATTGTTTTTTTAATCCAGCACACGCAACCCCCACCGGCTTGGGAAACCATCACAAGACCACTTGAACACCCTCTTCCCTCCTCCTCCTCCTCCTCCTTCCCCTCCTCCTCCTCCTATCTGTGCTATATCCACACATCCTCCAAAATACCAGCATTCCTGAGAGAAGACAGGGGAGAGAGTTATCGAGCCCACCACTTCCTCACCCCGACGTGCAAGAGAAGTGGCACGGTGGTAAAATGTGAGGACACTTCGCCTTCCTCGGAACGGTAACGAGCGTGTCCGAAACTCTCCTCCCTTTTCCTGGGGCTGATGTGAACGCACAGGCTGCGTTGGCTTCTCGTCAGACGCTCGTCCAAGACCTCTCAGACATCCAATCGTGACGGATCCGTCCCTCCGCTCCCACTCCTGTTTAAGATTCCGCAGTTGACAAGACGGCGCTTTGCCCGTCGCCGCATCCTCCCCCTCTTCTGACTTTTTTTCCCACGGAAAACGGGAATCTGGTCGTTTTACTTTTGGATTCAACCAAGTTTTATTGTGCCAGGAGTTTGCAATGACAGCTACCAAGGAGCAGCCGAATCAGAGAGCGAATCAACCGCAGCAGGATGAGGTGGGAAACTGGCTTTTCTTTTGGCTTGATATGCGGGTTCCTTGTACTTTATCCATGTACATTACGTAGAACTCTATAGGATGACCTGCTCTGCAAGGTCAGTTCATTTATCGTCATATAGCTTTATTTGATTTCTCTCAACGACAGCTGGCAGGCAGTTGTGACCACATACATGAAGTGAAATGGGCAAAAACGCGTTAGTTGCTTGGATGTGAGAGCCTGAATCAAGTCGGGCTGCAAATTCAAATATTGAACCAATCAAGCCGTCGTCGGCTGTGCGTGGAGCTCATTGTCAGCTGTCAGGACTGGGTTACAGAAAACACCGTGAGCACATGCACTGCCAGTGAAGCGGAGAGGAAGACTGCGCAGGGTGCATTGTAATTCGGCCGCTGCCTCCTGTCAGCTGCCCTCGACACCTTGAAACAGAACAGTCGTGGAAAATCACTTTGTGAGAGGGAAAAGGGCACCACATGCGCATTTCCCCTCCCAGATACACTCAATGCGACTTCATAACCGCGCTCTGTCTCTAATGGGCACATTCACACGCTCCAGTGTAGACTTCCCGTTTTAAGCACCTTTACACAGGTGGCGCACTGCACTGCTTTTTCAAGGGTTGAAGGGGAATGAGATCAGCGTCTTTGCCAGTCCTGGTGTGTGCAACTTGACAACCATCCACTTGTGTCTGCGCCAAACGCTGAGCCTCTATCACAATCAATTACTGCTTTCCCCTCTCTAAATGTTCTCAGTGTTTCTCCAGGCACAAGTAACCTCTACTCAGCCAATGTGCTTTTCTATTGGACCAAAAACTAATTTTATGAATGATGCACGTTTCTTCTGTTTCACTGTGGGCCTCCCTTTGAGAGAGTGCCAGATATATCCTGGGTGCTCTTAATTGAATTCAGCCCTGTAGGCCTATTATTCTAAGAAATCAAAACATCGGCCTCAAAATCGGGTTTCTGTGCCTGAAATATTAGAAGGCCTCATGAGATGTGGTTGAAATACGATAGCTCACAGCGTTCAATGCTGTCTCCTCTATATTTAAAGCTCAGTGGATACTACTCAGTGTCCCCCAGGCTGTTTAAAAGTCATGTTGTTGATTTTATGTGTGAGTAGTGTTCACTGATTTAATTAGTGATGATACTGTGCTGTATGATCACAGCTGTGGGGAGCTGTTAATGGGGCCTGCTGTGATTGCAGACATCATAAATGTTTTGATAATTTTATTGTGCTCCTTCTTTAATGACGACAACGCAAAGGTAGAATATCAAGAAAGCATATCATTTTTAAATGTTGCACTTTAGGATTTTGGTGCATTCCTATTTTTTAGGCAATCGGGGAGAATTTCTAGATCCCAAAATTCACATGATTTAGGTATTTGTGACTAAAGCTGTATACAGTCTAAAAGCCTCTGTGAATTTTTGATCACTCTGTTGGGCAGTCAGCTGAAGTTATTGTGTAAGATTTGTGAAGCAGGCTGGCGTCACGTTTTCAAGCATTGGGGGTGAGAGTGCCTCAGCAGAGCCAAAGCTATTACTGTCCCAGGCTCTGTCAACCCACAGTCTGTATACATAGCTCTTTGGCAGGCTCTTAACAGGCTTACTTTTCATCAAAGTTGCATGACCATGCTGAGGGAATTACAAAAGGGGGAAACAAGAGGGATCTTTAAATAGGTGAAGGGGAAAACTGAGCCCTGAGATCTTTTAGTATCTGCATGTCTAGTGTGTATGCTTTTGCTACGGTTAAGTCTATTGCTGTTGCATTGAAAACCTTTTTTGTTTGTTGTTTAGTCAGCGTGAAAAGAAAATGTAAATAGATTGTTAAACATATAACATTGCTAAGGGACAAATTCCTAACTCAGCAGCTTGAGGATTTCTAATATTTTTTTCTAGTTATAGAACTACGATGGCCAACTTGTTCGTTGTTTTGCACCAGTAGCAGTGTTCACAGCAGTCAAAGTCTCAGCTACAAGAAAAATACATGACAGGATAAGGATATGGATCATATGTAACCCTATTGATTGTGTTAGCCTACTTCATCTTTTTAAGATGCAGCACACACAAATATTTCCAACCAATTAAAAGGTCCAAAATTCAAATTTGTTAAGAAACAGTTGGGTTGATAACAAACCCTTACAGTCTTAGGCCTGTCTCAGGCCTGTCTCAGGCATAAGACTGTGTATTTGTGCTGCTTGCATTTATCAGACTCTCAACGTCCCTTGTTAAAGTATGTCTGTAAAGATTCTCAGTCATCCAGGTCAACATTATCCAGGGTTGAATCAAGGGCACCTGAACTTGGCTGAAAGTACTTGAAAACATTTCGCCTCACATCCAAGAGGCTTCTTTAGTTTTTATTACAGTAGCTTCAAATATAGATATATTATGTTTTTTTTTATTTCAAATTCAGAATAATAAAATAATGACCTGGGCTATTTTAATATTTGATGTTTGCATTAAATTTTTATGATATATATACTGTTGAAGTCAAAAGTTTACATGCACCTTAGCCAGATACATTCTCAGTTGCACCAGTCCCTCCTGCAGTAAAGCACCCCCACATCATGATGCTGCCACACCAATGCTTCACGGTTGGGATGGTTGACCTTTTGTATTCAAGCCTCACCCTTCTTTCCTCCAAACATAACGATAGTCATTACGGACAAACAGTTACATTTTTGTTTCATCAGACCAGAGGACATGTGTTCCTGTGTGCAGTTGCAACCCGTAGTCTGGCTTTTTTTAATAGTGGTTTTGGAGAAGTGGCTTCTTCCCTGCTGAGCGGCCTTTCTGGTGATGTTGATATAGGACTCGTTTTACTGTGGATTTAGATACTTTTGTACCCGTTTCCTAGAGCATTTTCACTAGTCCTGGTTCTGAGATTGATCCATTTTTTCCAACAATTGATTGCGCAATTGTTGGAAAAAATGACTTTTGTCGCGCACAAAGTCAACATCCTGACAGACTTGCCAAAGCTGTAATTTGTTACAAGGGAAATCTGTGGAGTGGTTACAAAATTTGTTTTAATGACTTCACCTTAAGTCAGTCCATATCACCTACCTCACTGATGTAAAGAACTCCACTGATTGCATTTACAGCTCTAGTAGTGTATTTATTTGTCTAAATTTCATCCAACAGGTGGGGGGTGACAACAAACATAAAATTATGACAGGGCAAACAAATAATAAAGCCAAAATTGTACTTGTGTAAATATGTGTACACAGAGGAAAGCCTTGCTACTATTATTAGTGTAGCATGGAGATCATGATATTACCAAATTACCTTAATATGGGTACTTTCTCTACTTACTTGGCTTTTTGGTGAAATGAAAACTGATCTTACATTCAAATGGTCATAATTATAAAATGATCTTGCACCCTCCACATTGTATTTTAGGTTTCGTCTGGGACAGAGGACTGCACCAAAGCCCACTGATCTGCCACTGAACATCATACTGAGCAAAACCTAACACAAAGATAGATCTACAATACATTAATATGAGTTCACACATAGCCTTATCACTGTGTTAGTAGTAGTGGATACCTTACCTTCTAACAAGCTATTAAACAAGCTAGGTAATGTAATTGCTGGCATAGCCCCATTGGCATTTGTTTTGTTCTCCTACTTACATGATTCTTTTGAGGATAGATATATTATTTTATTTACAATACACAGCATGGGGTAGCAATTTCCACCTATGGCTGTGCTGGGGCGCTGCTAAGGATTTTGGGCCCCATGAAAAGAATCTTGACAGGGCCCCCAACACATCTGAGACTTTTTTCCTA
>JAPMOB010233757.1:0-12723 GCA_029875015.1 Lepomis gibbosus
ATTAGGACAGGAGGAGAGGTTTGAGAGAGATGGAGGCCAACAGAGAGAGAGGGGGGGAGGAGGAGCGAAAGACGGAGAGAGGATGCTGAGAACAGAGGTGAGGAGAGTGAGAAAAGTCTTGATTGTGATTGGTGGAAAGGTGCGATTAGCGTCTAGGAACTAGACTATGTCTGATGCAGAGGTAAACCAGGAGAGGTGCATCTATGGGGCGTATGATAAAGTGGTAAAAAAGTGTCGGTGGAGTTTGACCTCCTCAGTCCGACCAGCTCCTCGGCCAACATGTCAGTCAGACAGGCGGATAAACAGACAGACAGAACGCAGCATGTTGCAGTTTGTGCCGCAGCCGTCACGAGTTTTTATGGGGCTAAGTGCCCGGCGAGGCTGAGAGCTGTCAGAGAAAAGAAGCTCATGGCCCCTCCAGTCCTTCCAGCATCACTCCACCATCTGCCTGACAGCAGTTACTGGGAACGAGGAAGGAAGAAGACAAATTGGAAGAGTAATCGTAATTTCATTCTCTGCCACCAGCAGGAGGTCGGAGGTTTGGTTTGAATATTCTTCTCGTTGAAGGGACTATTTGCGGCAGACGAGGTAATGATAGCTCATCACGGTGTAAACATGAGCCTGTCATGTAGACAGATGGTGACACTTGTGCACACGTCACTGCCCACTGACAAAACATCCATCCATCCATCCAGCCACTCTCTATTATTACTGTAACCGCTTATCCTGGGTAGGGTCACTGGGGGGGCTGGAAACTGAGCAGGAGGCGGGGTACACCAGGGACAGGCTGCCAGTTCGTCACAGAGCTGAAACAAAACAACCCTTCACACCTACAGGGCAATTAAAGGGGTACTTTGCGATTCTTATCCAACACACTTCGGCGAATATTTCCTCACGAGTTGGTAGCTCTGTGTTTTCCTGCACAGCCCCTGGGTCTGTAAACTGTGCACAAACAAAGCTGCTCGGAGCGAGCGGCAGGTGGCGGCGGCGCGCTCGAAGCAGCGGGAGAGCGAACGTAAACAAGCAGCGGTACGTTCGAACGTGCTGGACTCATTACGGGAGAAACAGCCACAGAGGGAAAAGGTCTGAGGAACTGTGAGACGAGTTAGAAGACCAGGCGAGAGGAAGGTCTGCGTTCACGTCTGTGAGGGGTTTCGATGCTGGATAAAATCTATGAGATTCGAAAGGAATGAAAAGCGATGCTGAGGTCGCTCTGTTTTGCTCACGTTAGCTTTGCTGATCCACATCAACAACAGCTTCAGTATTACAGTGTTGTCTGTCTATTGTCATGTTTGTGATGATCCCAGCTGGTTAGCTTTGTTAGCTTAGCTGCAGCGGTCACTGTGTGTGTGTGCGGTAGAGGAGCTCCTGTGTGTTGCTGCCAGCTGAAGGAGGTGGGCCCCAAAGTTAGCTTTGACCTCGGCCCTGGAGATAAACACTCTCCCCTGTGCTTCCCAGCTCTGATCAGTCACTGTATTTTTGCACAAACTATTTAAAAGAACTCCCTAGTTTTTTATTCTGTTGTGTTTTGGATGCTGTGTTTGTGAGCTTACACGTATTGTTTGGTTGATGTTCACTAATAGTAACTACTGAAGTTCCTCTTGATAAATAAACTAGACTCTGTGTCTCAGATTTAGACTTAGAAAAGTATTTTGCTTCAGTACATATTCAAACATTGTCAGGCTCGTTGTCACACCTTCTACAGTGCTGCTAAAACCTGCCCCCTCGTGGATTCTGCTATATTTCAGCAGAGTAGGACTGGTTACCATGGCAATGCACGTTCATGAGTTTATAAACAAACTCTCGCTTCCCTTTGACCAGTAACAATAACAAAAGAACTGGAATATTAAACTAATTAAAGAAGAGACAGAGGTCACATGAACATGCAAAAAAAAAAATTCAACATGGAGAAAGTTTCCAACGATAAATGAATAAAGAAGGTTTAAATATGGATATAATCTAGTTCTTTGCAGGAGACGTCTTTGGAATACATGAGGACATGATTAGGAAGCAAGAGACCCAGAGAAATAAAGTTTTACCAAAAATGTAAAAACCCCACAGGCAAAAAGCAAAGCTATGTGAACAAAGCTTCACACAGTTTATCATATTTATAAGCTGCTGCAAAATCTGTTTGTGCAGAAAAATGAGGGTCAGATGCTGGTTGGATTAGGACGGAGGACGTGAGAGGAGGAGAGGGCAGAGGAGCGGAAACTAAACCAGAAGAGAAACTGACTTCATCGGCTTCCCATCTGTTCACCTTCAGCTAATGTTCCTGAGGACGGAGGGGAGGAGGGGAGAGAAGGGAGGATATACATCGTTTACATCCCTGTCTACTGTGGACTTTGTGTTTGTAAAAGGTAAATCTATGGACACCAGGAGCTTCCTCAGGAACTTCAGATTTTGCACAATGGAAACGCCACAGAGGCACGTGAGGAGATACAAAGTGCTTTACATGGAAAAGGAAAAATAAATATTAAAGATGGAAGCAAATAGAAGCGAAATGAATAAATATAAGAATAAAACATAGGGACAACAAAATCTTAAAAAGTAGAAACATGAAATATTAACAAAAACGTCCTTATAAAAGATTGTTTTAATCTGTTTGACATCTCTTTGAGGTTAAAGGGGAAGAAATGTTTTTGGTTTTGTCCTGATGTTAAAAGCAAATATAGCCTGAGTCTGAAGAGAGCTGATGAGTAAACGAGACCAAAAGGACTTTATCTTTAGCTTAAGGGAACCATTTTGCAAGAATGATTATTTCTTTAAAATCAAATTCAATGATTCACCTGGTCACAGTCAGAGACAGATAATCAAAACGTTAACAGGCCTGCAGCTCCACCCCCCCGACCATAAAGCACACGATACTTCCTGTACTGGAACTGAATGTTATTGGGTGGAAATGATCAGGTTCACATTGGGGGATCTGGGGAAACCAGGTTCCCAGGCTTTCCATAACACCCCACCCACACCTCCTCTGTACCAACCAGACTCCGCTGACGCAGCGGGTGGACAGAGCCCGGGGCATGATCTCTGATCCCTGCTGCATGAAGCCGCCCACTGGGAACCACAGGCTGTTCCCCAACGTGTACTGGTTCTCCAGGACGTCCCGCCGCTCCCGCTGGCACGGGTGAGGGTTATACCACTCATAGGGGCTGAGCCTGAAGGGGGGAGGGAGAAAAACTATTACAAAAGTCAGGAGAAGCTTTCACCAACACTGACACGGTACATTTTTGGTTTTTGGTACATTTGACTTTGTCCAAAAAGAGTTAATGCGCTAAATGGGAGATGGAAACACTTTTGGCGAATAAGGTCTGACGTAGCGAACCTGAACCTCACGTCTGATCAGCTGTATTCTCATAGAGACATGGCTGGTAGCAGTTTGCCGGCTTAAAACACATTTCTGAGGAGCTCTCTCTGTTTTTCTCAGATCGATGGCCATCAGGTTCATGTGGCTTTGTTTCTGATGGAAACCCAGATGTCTTTATTACAGCCATGTGTAACTACTGATGACTAGAGAGCTCCTTCCACTGAGACGCCATGATAATTCTAATAACAGTGAAAATCATTCATTAGTAAATTGGCTGCACCATGTGAGGGCTTTTAAAAAGTAAGAGAAAGTTTTTAAAAAGAGTTTCCATAAAATACAGCCGAGACGTGTTTGTCTCAGAGTTTAAGTGTTCGGATAAGAAACAGAAACAAAAGGTGAGTGAAGGAGAAGAATTTCATTCACACACAGACACAACAAACTGACCGAGTGTAAAAACAACAAAACCACAGGTAGAAAGAGAGACAGACACTTACAAAGACTAAAAAACAGCAACAGAAAGAAACAAAACAACAAAAAGACAGTCATGTTATTTTATCTTGTTCCACAGATAAACATATCAAACCCACGACCTTCCCTCTAACCCTCAGGACACATATTTAAACCAAAAATGAAAACTGATTTGCTTTTATTTATAGGTGATACACACACACACACACACACAGCGGCAGGTGTGTTACCTGGCGGCGAGGAAGAGGACGCAGCTGACAGCGAGGTAGGCCAACAGCATGAAGAGCCAGACAGCCGGAGAGAACGGATCCAGGAAGGAGAAGTAACCTGGTTTGCGACCCTGAAACACACAAACAAAACCCCTCAGTTCATTTTGTTTCCAGGAGAATTAGAAATGTTTAAAGCGGCTGAAACTGCAAAAAGTGTCCGCATACATTTGGCCACATTCGCCAATGTGATTTCTACTGTCCAGGGCTGTGACAAAAAATGATCAACCAGAGGAAGTTTAATCTTTCTAATGTTGAAGCATGTGTTTCATACTGAGTTGCATCACAATTTCACGCAACCGCATGAACTTTAAATTGACGTGGAAAAACAGGAACGCCAGTGGAACGACCGTCTGCCGGCCACAGCTCTCAGAAAGCTGTCAACGTCTCAGGATCAGAGACACAGCCCTCACTTTCAGGTTGACAGCCCCACGTTTCAGAAAATCACCCTACTGGAATTATATTGTTTCCTGTCCCGCCCCCTCAGCTCGCCACATTTCTCAGCGTGTAAACCGGCAATTCAAACAAAACAAGATAAATCAGCAAATTGCAGTTACGGGCTTTTTAAACGGGAACGACCGCCAGTTGATTTTCCCCAGCAGGACGCTTCCCACTGACCCCTTTCATCACTTCCCCTCCCTGCTGCTTATGTCGCCTCTGACCCCCCCTCCGTCCGCTGAAAAGGATTTGGCAGTGAAAAGAGTTGAGGAACTCCCAGATTGGACCCAATTACAGCAGATGACTGGAGCTGTAATGGAGCCCAATCAACTCTGCTTCTGCTTTTTCCCCCATTTTGGCTCATTTAAAAAACACCATGTGAGGCTGGCCAAGGGCTCCGATCTGATGGGAGTCTGCTGTTTTTCATATCTAGTAATTCTCAAAATCAAGTTCACTGAACTGATTTTATTGGTCCAATTTATTTGAAAATTTAAAACATGGCCTAATTATCTGCTGTAGAACTGTCCAACCTTCCTACCTACCAGCAGCTCCTTCAAACGTCGCTACACTTTTGTTTTTTATCCTTTTTTTCCCGGCTTTATTGCCAAAACACGTGGTACCTCTTATAGAAATACAGTCATTGAAGATGAAAAAAGGGTTTTTGGATTAAAGAGCAGCAGACCACGATCCACCCGGCCCAAAGAACCGGACCAGGCACCACGACGGGTGCTGTGAGCGCTCAGAAGAAAGAGAGCCAGGAGAGGAGCTATGCTGGGCCAGCCTGGACTTAATTCTGCTCCTAAAGAGCCGGTCTGGACAAAATGGGACCATGTTGACCAAGCAACGGAATTCAGAGACAGTTGTGCCCACATCATTACAGAGACCTGCCCCATCGACAACCCAGATCAAGCACCACTCGGCAGGCGGTCCATGTTCCTGAGGTGTCAGAGCAAGATAAGAGGAGGTGGACTCCCACTGTTTTACATCGATGATGCTCGGTGCACAGACGCAGTCAAGATAGACTCTGTTTCTCAAATGTCAGACTGTTTATTGTGAAGGTGAAATTTTCATATTATCATCAGGTTTCTGCTGTTTATGTTCACCCGAGATGCAAATTCAAAAAATGCACTGTGGACGTGTCTGTATATATTTACATAAATAACTGTATATATTGTTTTTTATGTATGTATTTTATGTTACCATATTTTAATATAGGCCAAAATTTTATTATATGTTGTGTTTTGGCGTGAAGGAACTACAAATTTCGTTGCGTTATGCAGCCTTGTGCTGTATAATGACTAAAAAACTTAGCTGGATTTTTTACATTTAAATTTCTATTAGGGGGAAAAATGATCTTGAATGGTTTCTATCAGACACGAGCACAGCTGCAGTGAGTGGGCTAAAACGCACCAAACACACTCCAGTAAAGTTGAATATTGGCATCATTCAGTTAAACTGCCGTTCCATTTTCTCCCAATTACTGAACAACACCGAAGGTAATTTTAAGTTTAGAACATTTATACTCACTCAGACTTTTGTTTAATTTCTGCGCCGGCCCACACAGACGACCTCAACAAACTTACAGCACTGATATGGAAACACTGAAATTTAACTACAAGTGAAAACACAAAGTTTCTTCATGTTTCCTGTGACAGATTAATTTGTTCTGTAGAGAGTTTCTTTGGTCTGAACAAGAAAGGAGAAGAAGAAAATTACACGTTTATTTAACTCTACCAGCTGTATTTCCTCAGTGTGTTTGCTGCGCAGGTCGTCACGTTACTTTTGTGCTTGGTAAATAACAGACGCAGGTCAGATGGCCACAATCCGCAGAGCTTGTTTAAACCGTAGGAGGTTTACAGCATCAGGACAGTTCAGACGTGTGTCAGCCAAGCTGTCGGTCATCCAAACTCATTACACTCACTTTCAAGAGCTTTCTTTTCTGTAGCCTCAGCCTTAAAGTTCTGACTGCAGGGCTGGAAGGTAAAGTTCACTATTTGGCCAAAAGTATGTGGACACCCAAACCCTAAGGCGATAGTTGGACTTGTGATTTTAAACCCGTGTGCATTAATGTGCGTCTCTCTATCAGCCTTCTGGTTTCAGTCTTTGCAGCAGATGTTGAACCTGCTGCAGGGATTTGCTCCTCTTCAGACACCAGAGGGGTCCAACACTGATGTTGGCTGATGAGGCCCAGCTGGCTCGCAGGTTCAGGATTCAGTTTAAGGTAGCGTAATGTAGAGCCCATGGTCCAGCACCTGGATACATATCAGACTTGCTTCACCCGTGTGGTCTCTGTTGAAGCCTTTAAAAACAACTGAAGACTCTTATGAGGACGACGAGCCTGCAGATGAGCTTCCCTGAGACGGTTCCTGACAGTTTGTGCAGAAATTCTTTGGTTATGCAAACCGATTGTTGCAGCAGCTGTCAGGGTGGCTGGTCTCAGACCGTCTTGGAGGTGAAGATGCTGGATGTAGAGGTCCTGGGCTGGTGTGGTTACACGTGGTCTGCGGTTGTGATGCCGGTTGGATGTACTGCCAAATTCTCTGAAACGCCTTTGGAGACGGCTCATGGTAGAGAATTGAACATTCAATTCACTGCCATCAGCTCTGGTGGACATTCCTGCAGTCAGCATGCCGACTGCATGCTCCCTCAAACTTGCGACCTCCGTGGCATCGTGCTGTGTGATGGAACTGCACATTTTGGAGTGGACTTTTATTGTGGCCAGCCTAAGGCCTTTTATTGTGGCCAGTAACTTTGGTGTGGGAGGTCTGGGTTTGATTCCCACTGCGACACACCCACCAATGTGTCCCTGAGCACCACTCTTAGCCCCAATTGCTCCAGAGGTGTGCGACCTCTGACATATACAGCAATTGTAAGGTGCTTCGGATAAAAGCATCAGATAAATGAGGTACTGTAATGTCACGTGGTTGAAAAGGATTTGAAGCTGCTTGATGGAGCTGTGATGAGTAACTAAGTACTACTGCTGTTAAGGAATTAGTGAAGTAATGCGATTACTTTTTTAAAGAGTAATGTATAATGAAAAATTGGGTTGATATGAAAAACATTGGAGTTTACATTTTGGAGATTATGCTAGGAAATATGCGTTAACATATACTTAACACTAATATTGTTGATCCTTTATGTCTTCTGTGTCAAACAAATTACACTGTGTAATCATTTTTAAAAGATCATAAACATTGTGCAGAGGAGCGTGACACATTTTTCTAAATAGTAACGATGTCATTTCCTCTCCCGCTGGTATCTCCTTGGAGATGATGTCAGAGCTCCTTGTACGAGCTGTAATAAACTGTTGTCTCAGATGCAGTGAATAGCAGTGTGATAATATATTGAGTACTAATGAAATGGGAGCAACCGCAGACATAAATTTACACCGTTCAACACCAGGGGGCAAGAACACTGATAAACATGATGGCACTTCACTAATGTGTGTGCATAAGTCAACAGCTTGAGCAATTAAAAAGATTACCATCTTTAAGTGTGCTCACAAGCTATTCAGATAGATGTGTGTGTTTTACGTTGTGCACAAAGCTCCTTATACTTTCAAACATGATTGCATTGTTTATTGTTACTGTGGGTGTAACAGAATAGTACTGCAGAGTATTTTACTCAAGTAAAACATCTTCCCCCACCGGCACCTGCCAAGAAAAACACGCCACACTTACTGTTGTGCAAGTTTAATTGAAAATCAAAGGACATGAGGGAAAGGGGGGTCAACAGGAAGCCGTGGTCCTGTGTGTCATCAGCATGGCCTGTTAGCCAGTCTATCTACTGTGTATAATGGTCACCAGCAGTTTGCTTGATAACAGCAGCCTGGTGTTCAGTGGAGTGAATTAATGGGGCCTCGGTTCAAATCCCCCAGTTCAGACAGGCCCAGGAGGTTCCCCTCCTGATGGAGACCACAGATCTGCGGTGTGAGCCCGTAAATCGCCGCTGCAGGCCGTTACTGTGAGTACAAACGTGCTCTCAGTCAACTTAATCCTTAAACAAACACTTAAGAAATGAAGTTGGGACGTTTCTGTGTGAGGACGGCCTCGGCTGTACACACATTAAGCAGCTGACTGATCACAGAGTCAATACTCTGAGGCGCTGACGGTGGACTGGATCAAACATGCAGGACAGGTGGTGGAGGTAAATACGGATGAGCTGCAGATGTACAGTACGGTACTACGTGCAGCGACAGCGCAGCACGCCATCAGTCTGCCTTCAGAGGAGACGAGTCATTATGTTTTAACGACAATTAAATGGTTTATTAGGGCTCGGGCTCCATCCGCACTGCTACGTTTTCGTTTAAGCACGCAGACCTTTAAAGGGCGTCACTTTGTGTTGAAAAGTGGTGGGGACACTCAGCTCGCGGGAAATCACGATATGGGACATCAGGCACACGAGAACGAGATGAACAGATCCTAACAGTGTTTTAAAGATGTCCTCAATGCGAGTAGGGGGTCTAGGAGGGACCTTCCCCAGGAAATTTAGATCTCTAAACACTTTATTTCCTGCATTCTGGTGAACGTTTCTGCACTAATTTATGGTGAAAATGTTTTTATTTTTGGAAAAGGAAACTTTTGCAGGTGACATTTTAATATATATCAATCTAACAGAATCTAAGTCGGTGCAGCTCTCGGTCATTCAGTGCTGCTTTCAGATCTGTTTCTCCTGTAAATCAACTTTTCTCATTTAATATCCTCCCTGCTGAGGCAACACGTGCCGGCATGATTTAGTCTCCTCTCCTCTTTTGTCATGGTCACAGGGAGAGAACGGGAATCTTGGCCAAAAAGAAACTGTGTCCAGGAGTTGTTAAAGTTAGAGTGGTGCTGCACGTTTTTGGATCATTTTATAATCAGCAGCTTGTTTTTTTTTTTTAAGCTTGAGATCCTTTTTTTGAACAATGCACATTTGTTTCTTCTGTATTTTAAATGCATTGGATGTTTTCTCAATGCACAAATATAAACGTTTCTAAAGGCATTTTAATTTTTTATTTAACCACAAGCTATATTTTAGAAAGTTTTTTGTCAATGTCAATTTTATTCCTATAGTACATTTAAAAACAACAGCTGACCAAAGTGCTGAACAGGGTCGATATCAAATACATAAATAATAAGTATAATTAAAGCTGCAAGCAGCGTTAGGCGGGCCCTCGCACATGTCAATGCCTTTAGAAGGCACAGCAGAAATTTGAAGTCGATCCGACAAAATCCCTAGCAGGAGTTTGTTAAAGTACGGAGTGTGAAAATCGTCCGAAAATGGCTGTAAAATTCAAAATGGCGGACTTCCTGTTGAGTTCAGGGTATGGGTTCTTGAGGCTTTTTTCTGTGTCTGGACTTGGACACAAGTTTCTAGGTGGCGCTAGCGAGCCATTTTGCCACACCCATGCGCAAATCCCATTAAATACGATTTTAATTTCTCACCACTCCTGACACGTGTGCCAAATTTGGTGACTTTTCGAGCATGGTGAGGCCGCCAAAATTGTGCTTACCTTGCAGAAAAAAGAAAAAAAGAAAAAGAATCCATACAATTTGTCATGTTCGGGCCCTAAAAATGACTACAACCACAGCGAAACAAAACACTTTAAAACATTAGAAAACAGGTTAACGAAGGTTAAAAGCTACGGCAAAAAGTTGCGTCTTAAGCAGCGATTTAAACGTTTGGAGGGTCTGTGCAGCTTTAATATGCATTGGGAGGTTGTTCCGTAGGATGGGGGCCCCCACTGCAAAGGCTCTATCGCCCTTAACAAAGTATGTGGTGGGGACATGTCCCCTGCGTCCCCAGTGTAAATGACACCTATGAGACCTTTTGCTACGTTTGCACGTCCCATCCAGACTTCAAACGTAGAAGTTTGTTTATCTTCTGCGGAATAGACAATCTGCTTCCTGTTTAAACCGGCTCGCGCACCCACCTTGGTGAGGACGCAGACCGTTTGGGTTTTTAAACAAAAACTCAGCAGTGAGCAGAAGAATCAAAAACGACTTATAATTGCTAAACATTTCAGTCTCTAACTTTAAATGATCAGGATTTGTCTCCAAGAAGCTGCTGGCTCATCCCAAAGACTTCCGCTACATTCATCATGTTGGCTGGATGTGGATCTCGAGAATGGTACCAAATCCACAAGCTGATTATCTCAGTGATCCTTTACCTGTTCTGACGGTTCATGTTACAGACTCAGAGCAGAAAACACGTATAAAGGGTGGATGCAGTAACGACCCCGGAGAGGAAGAGACTCTCCCGCAGCTTCACAAAGCTTCATCATATTCTCAGGTAGTCACTCTTGTTATTTGCCCATCACCTGTTTGTGTTGTTAGACAGCAGTTTTTCTCACTGTATTTATTTATTCAAGTAGCGTTCAACTACTCTACATATACAACACACAAGAGAGTAAAAAAAGCATTAGCTGTGCAGAATTTCACCACCTTTTCCTCTGGAAGCAGAAAAAATGTTGATGATCATTTCTCACTTTTCTGTATTCACAGGAAACAGTGTTGTCTGCTATGCAAATAAATTAAAAAAGCTGCTGCTGGCCTGGTTGCAGTTCGTTCACCCAAATGTCCGACCTGAGGAGGCTTCTGCCAGACTCACAGGAAGTCCATGTTTCAAATTCCAGTCAGGGAGGCAGAGTCACCGATCCTCCCTCAGAGGCTGAAAAACTCATATTTTCAAGCAGCAACTCCTGTCACCTCCCCTCCAACTGAATCCTCTCCCCTCTCCTCTTCAGAAAAAGCAGCAGAAGAAACATGCCCTCTATCTGCGTCCTCAGCTCTGCTTTTATCAGCTCTCCCAGCACCTCTCCCCCTGTGTGATCTCTCCGGTCGCAGGAACATTTGCTGTTGCTTCGTCCTGAACTCACAGTTTGACTGTGTGACCTGCACATTCGGCGACTGTTGTTGCCTCCAGCAGCGGAGCTCCTGCTGAGGAGGCGGCTGCTGTTGTGAGTGCAGCGTTTTCTCTCTGAATTCATCAATCATCGGCCAGACGGGGGGAGAGAGAGAGAGAGAGAGAGAGAGAGAGAGAGAGACCTCCACAGAAAAGAAGATTTTGCAGCAGCTTATTACGAGTTAAAGGTGGAAAGCGATTCTGACCAGCATCCGTATTGATGTCGTAAAATATTAACTCTGGCATGTCGTCGTCAGTTGGTTGCACTTGTGTGCGCAATGTTTTGGAAGGAAAACAACAAAAAAAAGAATATCAAACTGCAGCTGTAGAAGTCGAGGCTGAGAAGAGAGAATCAGGATGGTAATGACATTTTATACCACAAGCAAATACACAACATGCTTGTGACACTTCCCCGTCAACTCACATCTCATTGGCTGTTGGTTTCTGACCCTGATTTGGAATCGGTACACCTCACAGTACAGGATCATTTGGTCCGATAATCGGTCCAGACCAGCCTCGGTTCAGGAAGGGCTACGCGATTGTCTGGAGGGCGAATCGGACCCCAAATGGTCCCACTTTTCTTCAAGTGTGCAGTCAGAAAAACAAGTACTGTGTCTCACAGCCTGATGTTTCTTCTTCTTCTGAGCTCCACTGTTGTCAAGAAATTATTAAAACCAAAACACTCACTAGAGCAGGGGTCGGCAAATAAGTCTGACATCGGGTCAAATCTCTTTCAAGCCGTTCTGTGGCCAGAACATCATTTCAGCCAAATAATTTCAAACACTTGAAACTCATGTGCACGTTTAGCTGAGTAGAGTGCGGGACTCCTGTCAGAGGACGCCTTTTTTATTTCTCCATGGTTAAACAAATTGATAAGGACGCTTTTTCACATGCTCGCAATAAAGCCTGTGCTGCAGTGCGTCACGGCGTTTGATCCGCATTCAGGGGAATCCAATCACACGTTTAATGACGGCTTTTTCAGACGTGTGTCAAGTAAGCCAGAGACTGTTTCGAAGAACTCTTTCAGAACTTTTCAAAGTAAAAGCTCTCAATGAACTCAACATGAAGCATTGCTTCAAAATGTTCCTGCGCTTTTATTTTGGAAACACAATCACTTAAGAGGAAGTGATTATATGAGTAGTGACTTATTGATGATTTATTCATTTTTTGTTTCTCTGCTATCAGTCCGGCCGTGGGCCAGATATTATTGCAGGTGGACCAGTTCTGGCCGACCACGACACTAGAGGATTTGCTGAAAATAGTCTCCAACAAACGCACTAAATCCTCCTGTTTGTGTGATAAAAACTGCAGTGAGCAGCTGTTTGTGGAAATGAGCATCTTTAAAGATTTATATCTTCATAA
>JAPMOB010233759.1:0-17701 GCA_029875015.1 Lepomis gibbosus
GTGTGTGTGTGTGTGTGTGTGTGTGTGTGTGTGTGTGTGTGTGTGTGTGTGTGTGTGTGTGTGTGTGTGTGTGTTTGTACCTCAGGCCTGGAGGGAGGGCAGGGCAGCACAAGCAGGATGCTTGGGGATTTGGTTATCAATCGTTGCTTGGCAACCACACACCATCTCTTGTGTCCTCTCACCCTCCCCCCATCCCCTTTCTCTCTTTGTCTCTCCCATCCCCAACTCTCCCCCTGCTCTCACTGTACTGCACTGTTGCTCTCCCCCCCTCAGTTTTTCCACTATTCTCATCCTTTTACTCCCTTGTCACATCACCCTCTCCACATTTTCTCTCACAACACCTGTCTGACACTCATTTCTCCCAGCAGAGGAGCAGATGTGCCTGCTGATGGGATGGAAGAAAAGTAAGTGAATGGTGAGAACTGGAGAGGTGGCGTGAAGTGGAGGAACATAATACGAAAAGGTTGGAGAGGATAAAGCGGCGGAGGCCTCCTCTGCAGACATCCACATTCAATACTTTTTCATTAATTGGGAACATGTTATACTACATCCCAAATAGGAAGAGGTGCCAGACTAATGCCTGCACCACTACATCTCTCATCACGTATATGATCTAAGAAATGGATATTAGTAAGATTAGAATAAAAACGAATGCCATTTGTCAGACAGACCCTTGCAGACAGGGTATCTCCATCTAAAGTATGAGACATTTAACAACACTGACACATTCCATGGAGTCTATACAGTTATGTGGCTCAAATTAACAACTATTATAAAACTGATTTCACTTGTATAAACAAAAATGGTCAATGCAACAGTTTTGTTTTACATAAGACTAATCACCTGGTTTGCCCTAAACTATAGATCTGTATTTCTTTACTCCACACAAAGTGTGAATTACAAAATAATAATGTAAACATTACTATTTAAACATAATGGGTAATGGTTAATGATCACAGAACACCTTTTTTAAATATCAGCTTAATAGGCTAATCCTGACTTAAGGTAAAACTACCAATAGAAATGGGCATCTGTGGTACTGACGTTAATGTAATGTGTTAATGTGTTACCACTGGTTAATGATCAGTTTTACTGTACTGCGGAGGTTGAGGTTATTTGATAGAGGATACTGCCATCTGGAGGAATCAGTTGTCAGTTACTTTTAAAGACTGATTTAAACCTTTAAACCAACTGCAACAATACAAATATATATAAATATCTTTTCATGTGACAACACTGAAGAAATGACCTCAAAATAACACATCACACAGCCATTAATGTCTAAACCTCTGGCAACAAAACCCCCCTTAAGTGAAAATGTCCTAATTTAGCCCACATTGTCAATATTTTGTGTGGCCAACATTATTTTCCAGCACTGCCTTATCCCTCTTGTGGATGGAGTTCACCAGAGCTTCACAGGTTGCCACTGGAGTCCCCTTCCACTCCTCCATGACGACATCACAGAGCTGGTGGATGTTAGAGACCTTGCACTCCTCCACCTTCTGTTTGAAGATGGCCCACAGATGCTCAATACGGTTTAGGTCTAGAGACATGCTTGGCCAGTCCATCACCTTTACCCTCAGCTTCTTTAGCAAGGCAGTGGTCATCTAGGAGGTGTGCTTGGGGTTGTTATCATGTTGGAATACTGCCCTTCAAACTTCAAACCAAGCAAATACGCCTATACTAGATCCATATCTGATGGTGCTGTGGTTACGTTTAAGGATTCAATTGCATCAGTGTGTAACTCAATTCCATGTTTCATAAAACCTCCTATAGACTCCTATGCTAATGTCAATCCGTCACAAATTGATCTTTCACAAATCGAGCATCTCATGGACAGCACTACAGGGCTACTCCGAATGACACTGGACACTGTTGCTCCATTGAAAAAGAAACTGATTAAAAACAGAAGACTAACTCCATGGTACAACAGCCAAACACGCAAGTTAAAGAGAGCATCAT
Organism: Lepomis gibbosus; assembly: GCA_029875015.1. NCBI lineage: Eukaryota > Metazoa > Chordata > Actinopteri > Centrarchiformes > Centrarchidae > Lepomis > Lepomis gibbosus. The sequence goes on from JAPMOB010233759.1 coordinate 1,963, forward strand.
GGGAACTTGAGAGGAAATGGCGTCTTACACATCAAGAAGATTCTCATTCAATGTGGCAGGATAGTTTGAAAATTTATAGGAAGGCCCTCCGCAGTGCCAGAGCAGCCTATTACTCAAAATTAATAGGAGGAAAATAAGAACAATCCCAGGTTCCTCTTCAACACTGTAGCCAGATTGACAGGAAGCCACAGCTCTAAGGAACAATGTGTCCCTCTTGACCTCAGTAGTGACATTTTTATGAACCATTTTAATGACAAAATTTTAGTTATTAGAAAAAAAATTCAGCACCTCCTGCCTTCAATGGATGCCGACCTGCCCTTAGTCTCCTCAGAAGCACCTTTAACGCTCAATGGATATTTGGACTGTTTTGCTACCATTAACCTACACCAACTTACTTCAGTTGTGTCCTCATCCAAACCAACGACCTGCCTCACAGACCCCATCCCAACCAAACTGCTCAAAGAGGTTTTACCCTCAGTTAGCACTTCTTTGTTAAATATTATCAACCATTCCTTGACAACAGGCTTAGTACTTTGATAAAGCGGTTATTAAACCATGTCTTAAAAAGCCTGCTCTTGAGCCAGGCGTTTTAGACAGTTACAGACCGATATCTAACCTTCCTTTCATATCCAAGATCCTTGAAAAATCTGTGGCAAATCAACTCTGTGAATTTTTGCATAGCAACAACTTATTCGAAAAATTTCAGTCAGATTTCAGAATGCAGACAGCACTGGTAAAAATCTCTAATGATCTTTTAACAGCATCAGATAAGGGACTATTCTCTGTATTGGTCTTGTTAGATGTAAGTGCGGCATATGATAGAATTGATCACCATATTTGAGATTTGAACACTTAATTGCCATTAAAGGAACTGCTTTAAGCTGGTTTAAATCGTATTTATCAAATCACACCCAGTTTGTACATGTAAACAATAAGTTCTCTCTGCACGGCAGAGTCACCCATGGAGTTCCACAAGCTTCAGCCCTTGGACCTATATCATTCACCTTATATATGCTTCTGTTAATATCCGGTAATATCATTAGGGATCACAGTATAAATTTCCATTGTTATGCTGATGATAGTTAGTTATACCTTTCTATCAGACCTAACGAAACCAACCAGTTAGCTAGGCTTCAAACGTGCATCAAAGATGTGAAGACCTGGATGTCTTAGACTTAAACACCTCCGAAACACATTGTCTGCAGACATAGTTGGTTTGGATGGCACTGCCATGGCCTCCAGCACCACCTGAGGAATCTGGGAGTTATTTTTAATTTTTAAATCAAGCATAAAGCAAACTACAAGGACCTTCTTCATCAAGATGATGCAGAGAAACTTCTGAGGCTGATCAAAAAAATCTCTTAAGTCAGCTGTAACTAATACAAAAGGCTGCAGCACGCATACTGTGTAGAACTAGCAGGAGAGATCATGTAATCCCTGTTTTAGTAACTTTGCACTGACCCCTGGTAAAATTAAGAATTGATTTTAAAATACTTCTTACATACAAAACCGTTAATAGTCAGGCACCATTGTATATGAAAGAACTCCTTACACCGTACTGACCCACTAGAACACTGCGCTCCCAAAATGCAGGGTTATTTGTAGTGCCTAGGGTCTCTAGATGTAGAATGGGAGCCAGAGCCTTTAGCCATCAGGCACCTCGGCTGTGGAATCAGACCCCTGTCATTTCCAACATTTCCATATTTAATATTAGGCTACAAACTTTTGTTTTTAGTAAAGCTTTTAGTTACAGATGTTTTTTCTTTATTTTGTGAGAAGGTTTGGGCTAAGGTATTATATGATTTTTTATAAATTTTAATTGTCTATTTTATTTTATTGTATTTATTATTAGTTTTATAATTGTGTATTTTATTGTTTTTCTATATGTGTATCTTATGTGTTGGCAGCCTTTTTTTTAATCCAATTCTGCAAACTTTATGTGTCTCTGTTTTCTGTAAAGTGCACTGGGACCACACAGCTGGTGATTTTACACTTTAAATAAATTTGACTTGACTTGACTCTGATCAAAACAAGAGATCTCTAACTGATCTTAAATAAGTCTAATTTAAGCCGCCTGAACATTGGAACATGAGATCAGAGAAAGAGCTCAAAGAAAACTCAGCAATGACTCCTAGGATGTCATGATTCTTCTCAAATATGTCTCACTTTTCTCATTGTGACCTCAGGAGTAATTAACTCATACATCTTACTCTGATCAAAAGATGAGTTCTCTACATTATCTTAAATAAATGTAATTTCAGTCTCCAGAATGTGGATCAGAAAAAAAGCTCCAAGATATGTCTCAGTTTTGACATTTGACATTTTACTCAAGTATTTTATGTCAAATGTTGAGGTACCTGATGGGGGTTTGTAATTTTACTCCCCTTAACTTCAAATCCTTATTGTATTTATTGTTAATTATCTGTTACAAGTTACTAAGAAAAATAATAAAATACATTTTGCCATTGAAAATAATTTACTTTCAAATTTCATGTTTTCTAATTTGTTAAGGTAGTCACAGCCAGCATAATTGGATCACCCACCACTGTTTGTTTAGAGATTAATTCATTAAGGACCAAATGCACGCAAGAACTGAGATACAACATGTTTCTGTCATACAGAATGAGCACTTTTACTTTTGATACTTAAGTGCATTCACTATGGAATACTTTTATACTTTTTACTTGAGTAGATTTTTGAGAACTTTAATTGTGGATATGGTATTTCTCCTCTTTGAGTAAAGAAAAATTGTACTATATTTAAAGATAATCAGTCCTTTGCTAGTAATTTTAGCTTGATGGCGCAACGGCAACATAGTGGCACTTTGAACAGCAGGACTGGTGTTCAAATCCTGCTCAGGGCAAGCAAGGTTCTACATGTATAAACAGTAATGCAATACAATCAAGCTCACAAACATCTCCCCAGTGCTCCTAACTGCTTTTTAGGAACAATAAGCAAGACATTAATGAACTCAAAAATGTACAATGATGAGATCTGATCTGTTACTTCCATTTATCCTATTTTAATCTCAATATCCATTTGTCTTACCTAAATCTCAAAAACACAATCTCTCTTCATGATCCTGTTTTAGGAGCAACAATTCAGATTTTAGTAATCTCAAAAGATACAATGATGAGATCTCATCTGTGACTTCCATCTCTCCAATTGTAATATCAATTCAGTATCCATTTGTCATACGTAAGTTTCAAAAAACAGTCTCTCTTCATGCTCCAAATGGGGTTTTATGAGCAACAATTCAGATTGGAGTGATCTTAAAGTGATGAGATCTTAGTGTTTTCTTAAGAGTTCAAGAAAAGACTATTCTGAGCAAAAGATTTTTTTCTCTGGGCAGTGTTCATTTCCACAACAAAATGGAGGTCTCTTCATGACTCAAACACTTTTCCGATTTTGACCGTGTTTTTACCTGACATCTAATTCTCATTTGGCCTGACAGGTTTTAATAAGGTTTGTTATTTATCTGCCCATGGAGCTTGTGTTGTAGTCTGTGTTGTGCTGGGTGAAAGTTATTTTTTGGTGTTAGCGGACTCCCTTTCATTAGTTGTTTAGTAAGCAAGAGGCTAGGGATTTAAATAAGTTAAAGTTAGGAACTAGCAAGCACCTTTTGTTTATTATTATATATTATTTGCATTCATTTTACCTCGATAGGGTGTTTACCTTTCTACATAGATCATGTTATAAAGTTTAAAATGTAAAGATATCCAGTATTTAATATCAAAAAAGCAGGATGCCCGATGCAGGGTGTCCAGATTAATTGGTGTGATCATTATAACAGATAACATACCAAGAGGGAATCATATCCTAATCAAATAAAATATATGAGCAAGGATGGTTTTGGTCTGTTTTGGTCTGTGTCTGCCTGTTTCCTGTTTTAGTTTGAAGTTGTCTGTGTCTGTTGTCCATGTTCAAAGTTGTTTCCTATTTAGACTGATTAGTCCCTAATGTGTTTCACCTGTTTTTTCCCTCTCTGCCCCTGTGTAAATAGGCTATGTATTTTCCTCATTACTGTTCAGTCTGTTGTCATTCATGACAAGTGTATCTGTCTGCATGTTTTTGGATGTTAAACTCCCCTTTTGGAATTTTTGTTCTTTGCTTTGTTCAGAACAGTAAAGTACTTGATACCTCCATAACCAGAGACAAGTTCAACACAAATGGCCGAACACAGAACTCCTCAGGTCAAGACTCAGGGGTTTACCTTTGAAGGATAAAGGACTCTCAATTGCACCTGGTGCACATTTTAGACAGAGAGGGTGGGTGGTTTGAAAGACCTGTAAAGGAAGCCATTTACACCCGGGTTTGGTACTGGACTTTGCAACCATAAGTTGTGGCCCCTAGGTTTTCTGTTAATAAATCAGTTAAACTTGTCCTGGCTGTCCAAGTATCTGCTTCTGGGTCTTAAAACTTGTCTTTGCCTGTGCACTCTGCACCAAGCTTTGACAAGGAGAAGAGACATACTTACCAACTGACACACTGGACAGTTTCCTTGATGAATTTAAGAAATCTAATACAGTTTGACATATAACATATAACAATATGGTATCAAAGATGTAAATAATTTTGCACAACAGGAGAGTTACTACCAGAATCAACACTCATAAGAATTCTATCCTCAGATTAGTAGCATCTGTACTGCACAGTTGGTAAAACTCAGATAGAGAGGATAGATCTATGACACAAACAAAGAAATGTGCAAAAGAAAATAACAGTCCATCCCTCCAGCACAACACTGGTGTGCAGTTATAATATATACTATACAACAAACTTTAAAAGCAGTTAGTACAACTTAAAGTTCATTCAAAATTTTCCAGCCTGCCTGTATTTTTTTGTTTTTATTTATTATGATTTCCCACTCTGTCAAAGTTCCTCATTTCAAATGTCGTCATATCTGCCCACCAGCTTTTCCATTTTATACAAACCTGTTGGTTTGTGGATGCTTATATTAAAATATTAATGGGTTTCTCAATTCTTTGTTGCATAATTCCAGCTCCATATTACTTGTTGGCCGTGAGTTCAAACTGCCAAACAGGATTTTCTGTAGAAAGCTGTTAAAAGCAAGGAATAGAAGCTTTCAGGTTTGTTTGTTTTTTTCATTGCTGCACCGCTAGCTTGCAGCAATGTGCATGAGAGCCTTTTCTTTGCTGACTGACAGATTTCATTCCTTCATTCTTTTAAAAGTCTTTATAATGATTCCAAGTCTAGAGAAACACTCCAATTTATACTTGGCCTTTGGCCCATCCATATTTTAGATGTATCAGGATCAAAATTTAATAAAAATTCACCAATGATTATTTCTTTGCTTGACCCTTGAACGCCTGCTTGCCTGATATGTTGCTGTTGTTGTTGTATACAGACAACAGAAGTGACTGCATACAAATAATTTTATAACAATAATTTTTAAATGAGTTGTGTTGGTATTTCCCAATAAAAAGCTTTTAGATGTATTGTTATTATGAGTATTATTCTGGCTCAGACAAGCAGCTCAGTCTAACGTGAGCTTGAGTCAACTCTGCATCCGAGTGGCCATGTCTTCACCTTTCATTACATAAGAAATCTGACCAGATTCTATTTCTGAAGTACAGGAGCAGTGATACTTTAAACTCAACAAAAAGGAAGGCTAGGCACAGTTTTTATAGTGTTTTGAATTAAAAGTGATAAAAATGGTGATATGAAGGATAAATCCAATGAAGATATTTAAAATGAGACAAAAAACAAAACAAAACAAATTAATATGTACCATTACGGGGAACCGGCACCTTATAGAGATCGCCACAAACTGGCAGCAAGGCTAGGTCCATCACCCTGTATGCAGTTCTGTAAACATATCCATACTTTCAAGTTCTAGAAAGCCTTTTGATAGTATAGTCTACATAATTGTCAACTTGAGCATACCTATTTGCAGAGCAAGAGGGCAGGGCTTACATGGAGCAGAATATCAAAAATGAAACTAAACTACTCAAACAATAAGGAAAGTGTTGCAGAGCGGGTACTTTCTTCCTGTAATTATGTCCTTTGAAGCCACCATGGGCATGGCACCACCTGGTGGTAGTGTCAAGAGGGACACTGTTGCATACTTGTTTTTCCTATGACAAATCAAAATGTCTTCACCATCTCTTTTCTTTGAAAAAATAATTCAAAACCAAACAAAACTAGCTCAACACTGTGTGTGTAATATAGCTCTTTTTAATATTTATACTTTAGACTCAGGGTAAACAGCTGATTTTTACAGCACAATTTGCATAATATCTCAACACATCCTGTGTACAATCACAAAACCATAACATTAGATTCTTTGTTTTTACACTGAGTGAAAAACAAGACAATTTTACAAGCATATTTCTTTACAGTCAGCATACAGATAAATCTATACATATTCAGTCTCTTTAACATAATCTGTAGGCAAAATATACTGACAAACCATCAACAAAACATGCAACATCCAAAACAGAAAGTCTCAGACAACTATTGAAGTTGATTTTTTTCCCCCCCTTTGTGTTGTTTCAGCCGTTTACGGGACGTGTTTGAACAGATAGTCATTGGTTGACAGCACATGTTTTGATCAGACAGTCAACTCCCCTTATACGACGATAGACTCGCATTGCTGTACAATTATTAAGTCTTTTGTGATTTTTTTCGACACTCACATGCTCAAACTTCAGACATATAAACATTCAATCTTTGTAGAAAATAAACACTTTATGTACACATGTCAAAGGACAAAGTTCACATTCACACCCCTCAGAACAACAACAAATAGATGGTTTCACAATCACAGGCAACAGCTGATCTGAACAAACAGTATTTAGCTAGAGGGAAATCTAATGAAACACGAGGGGTTAAACAGTCGTGACTGAGCATAGAGGGAATATGTCTTATTTACTGTACTTTGTACACAGACTGTTAAGTAGACTACGAGCAGAATGTAGTAAGGGTGATTTCTCCCCAGATTGTGCATTGTGTTTAGAAACCCCAACGTGTCTACATGTTTTTCTTTTGCCACATAGATACAAAATGCACACCACAATATTTTCTGCCACCACATACACCATGATTCAGTTCATATCAGTGCAGAAACACAAAACACATGACCCTGCATGTCATGACAATTAAGATGAGACCAGAAAATAAACAATGTAATCATAAAGTGCACAAGCAATTGATGTCGACAACTGTTAACATCAATTTATATTAAAATCAGTAAAAAACAAACAATATATTTAATATTTTCTTTCAATGATGTACAAATTAAATGTATTTTTTTATAAGACATATGTTTAGACCATATATTCACAGATATAACATTTTGTTCCAAAAAAACAAACAAATGCATCCAAACACATCCATGTTGCATAGAATTAAGAACCAATGGGTTTGGAATAAAAAAAATAAGGTTGGCACTGCCAAAGAATTATCTGAAAAATCAACCACGTTCTTCCCTTCCTCATTAAATTCTCTTTTTTTTGTTATCCTTTGCTGTAAGATTTAAGTGACATCTTGTTCTAAGTGTGTTATTTCCTCTGTCATATCTGATTCTTAAAAAATTGCATCAGACCTGTGATATACCTAAATACACTGACAATAGTTCAGAGGGTCATTGATAGTGTTCTTTTTTATTTGGCCCTATTCCTTCTTTTGACTTAAATATTACTGAACTCGAGTGGGCCTGAGTGAGTGTTTTGGTCACAGGCAGTGAAAGAGGCTGGTTCACTGTGTTGCAATGCGAGTCACTGACACAAAACAGCATGTTGAGTTTTACAGCACAGCCAGAAACACAAAGGAACCTTGACATTTGACTGGTAAGAACATTTTTTGTTCAGTTTAACATTATCTTTAGGTAAAACTCAGACCAGGGGGCTTTACTAATACACAGAAAGCAGAGCTGTCACGCTGAATTAAAGACAGTTGGAGATCTACATATGGGTTTGACACAACAACAGCCTTAAAGGAAAATGTTATACACATGACACAGATGTGATAAACTCTTGTCATCTACAGTTGGCTTGTAACATTCAAACACAGCATTTGTTTTAGACTTTGAAACAGAAAATGCTGTTCATGTTATTGTAATTCTAACCTGCTATTCACAAAAGCATGCCAGTGAAATGTCAATAAGTCACTGGATGTTGTCCTTCACCCTTAAAATTTGAATCTCTCACAGCCCTGTTGCGTATCTATTGGTGTGTCAGTGTGATCAGAAGACCGAAGGAGCTTTTTCATGAACATCCTTGAGCTCATATAGGTCCACATTCACATAACAGTGATTAAGACTGCCTACACCACAGACTAAAGAAGCCTACTGGATTGTCAGTGCGCCACCCACAGCATCAGTCTAAAAGAGATCATATGTCTATATTTTATTATATATAATCTAGTGACAAGAGAACAACTCTTATACTGTATATTCTATTTAGATATATTCCGCATCTATCTTTGTATATTATATAAACATCACACTGTACAATGTGATTCTCTGATATGCTCTATAATCTGCATGTGTGATATGTACAATCTGAAGTGCTGTACATGTTATCTTCATCCCATAGCAAAAGTCAACTGCCTGACTCTGTTCCACATAGGCATTTTTTTTTCTTTTTACATGAACCTTACAGGCTGTCATACAAAAAAATTATGCATTCCTTCATCATTAAATATTTTAACCACCACTGATCACACACACATCATTTGGGCATTATAATGGTGACTGTTGCATGAAGAAAACACAATGCTAATTCAGTTGATGATTCTGTGGTCAAATGCACCTTTGTTTTTCTTGTTTTTTTATCTTTCCCTCTGATAAATGTGTTAGCTCGACTGCACAGCACCAAAACAACAAAGTCCCATGTGGATAATGGAATTGGAATTATGTTAAGAAAGACATCACTGCTCTCAACGCCATATTGCTGCAGAGTCTGTTTCAGTGCCTGCTGTGGTATTTGCATGTTTGCATCCAACAAGCAAAGTCCACAGCCAGCAGAGACCCAACATGGGAAGAGGTGGACATGTGTGCTGGCAGTGTTAGACTGATACAGTTGTTACTGATAAATGATTTTAGCACATAATTCTTCCTTTTTATAACGTATGAACTGAAGAAGTAAAAGAAGAATGAAGGAATTAAATTTAGCTTTTTAGCTCCTCTTCTTGAACTTTTTTTGTTTCTTCTATTCACCTTTTTGTTAAATCGGATCTCTGAACTTGTACATTCTGACTTCACCTTTCATTGATTTATCGCATCTCCATCCTTTTGCCGTGGTGCTCAGGGGTTGGTCTGAGTGGAGCTGACGAACAACTTGTGCCAACTGACCACCCGCTTCCTCATGTCCACCTTGTCTAGCCAGATGTAGGCTTCCCCTATCAGGGTCTTCTTCATGAACTTGCCACCATTGGACACCAAGAAAAGCTGGAATACATTAAAGAGAGAGTCATGTCTTATTCTGTTGTTATCTGATTGTTAATGTTTAGCTCACAAATACATTCTATCTTGAAAAGCTTTTTCTAAAGGAAAAGCATGTTGTGCAGCATGAATAATGCAAGTGGTTACAAGACCACAAAATCAGATATACGGATCAAAATATACCTATTTCAGTCAGGATGAAATATGGTCATATTAGTCCTTAATTATAAATAAATGTATTTATATTTATTACACATATCCATTCATTTTTCCCATTAGCATTGGCTAAAAACGCAGTCAGTGAGCATAATATTGTAAGATTTTCCAGTAGTCAACTGTCTGTGTAGAAACCATTTATACAAGCTACCAGCTACTTTTAGATGTTCATATCCAACAGCCAACCAGGAGGTGGTTCAATCTCCCAGCTGCTAAATGAAGCAGGCAGACCAGTTTATAAAACTTCCTATAATGAGGTTTAAGACTTGTTTTGTCAGATGTTAAAAGCCTCCAGTTTTAATTAGCTTTAATGAGTCATTTTGGAGATATAATGGAGTTTCTGTCAACAGAAGACAGCTGGATGCACTGGAACAATTGGATGAAAACACCACAAATCACTGCAAATCTATACCTGGAATGTATTTTCAATGATTGTTAGGGCAGTCAGATATTCAAATAATGTATTTACACATCATGCTTGACAGGTGGACAGAGCCAGATCCATCTGTCTGTCTCATTTTGATTTCTGTTGTACCTGTATGGAGTGTCCAGTTGGGTTGAGGGGGAATCTGAAGGTTTCATTGAAAGATGGCTCTCTGTCATGTCGACAAATTCTGGTCTTCTTCTTGATGATTCTCTTCTGAGTGGCTACATTCACCACATACAACTTCACATACAGGTCTGAGGGCAAATTAGATAAATGATGACTATGAATTTGTGAACCTGCAAATTAATAAAACACACACCCATATATTCTCACTCATGCATATGCACACATGTACACTACGTCCAGACCTGGTAGGTGGTCTGGGCTTTTGAACTTGTAAGTGATGTTTCTGCATTGAAGGATCTCCAAGACTAGTTGGTCCCCTTCTGTTTTCACCTCCTTCTTGAGCGCAACCTTGATCTCCCCCATTACCTGTGTTTTACCACCTAAAAGCAAGAATAAAAGAAAGATGTGGGTGAACAAGAATAAAAATGTCTAGCCTTGTTACGACCCCCAGCAAAGCTTGTTACAATGGTCGAACATAATGAAAGAGTCCAGGAGAAGCCTATATTTTTTTATTTAGATGCATGATCTCCTAGTGTCACCAAAGATTATTTAAATAATTCAACAGCTATGCAGTACTAAGTCAGGGCTCATCAAGGGAACATTTTTGCTGCTTCACATGGATCTTATCAACTGTCATGTGTCTCTTTGATATTAAAATTGTAAGGGTTTTACCAAGCAAGGCTGAGTTAAATGTGAATGAATCATCACACACACCATGTAAATTACCTTCTGATCCTCAAATGTGTAACAACTGCCAGGCTTTAGCCAATGTGATCTTGGTTTTTGTTTAAAATGGAGATGGCACCATCCCAAGCTATGCATTAAGTCATTGATAGAGTATAAACTGTTATTTGACAGTAAGCATTTTGCCGAACATGTGACTCCACAATTGATGAGTCATTAGAAAAACATTAGATGTGGTTAAAGAGGCAAAATGTAGTTTTCAGCAGCAACCAACGGTGCGGTTTTAAGATTGCAGCCAGATGTGTGGTTGTACGCGTGCTCAGCTCAAACCTATGAGCGAGCAAAATGTGAACACAAGTGCTTTCATAAGAGAACCTGCAATAAACACAGAAACACGTACTGGCTGTGGCTTTTCATTCAGAAACAGGCTATGTTACTACTAGTTCCCAGCTCAGAGGCAGAGGCAGTAACCCATGCTCGTTTCTTGATAACGTTACGCTGACTGCATTTAGCCGCTGTGCAACATCAGCGTTATCTCGCCTGCCACTTTTCAGTAACCAACATTATTTGCATATCTTTCACTGGAGGCTCAGTAATGTTAACACAGCCAAATATATTGGATGATAATGAGACGGTTAGTGAGCTAGACTGAAAATTACAATGAGATTGTTGCCACACTTCATAATTAACCACAATAAGTAACGTTATTGTAGTGGAATGGGTCTTCCACTTTGTTGTTGTCCTGTGCCATTATGTTGCAGTATTCTATGTGAAGGTGGAGAAGCTGTGTACCTGGCCTGTCAGTAATGACAATAAATCTAAATTAAAAGTTACGAGGAAAACACCGTAACTTATATCCATGCCAGTGTAATGTTAACTGGCTGTCCCTGTCCACGCTGTAGGGCAATATAAACAAATCTCTCCACATTTGCTCTGAGTCTAAGCCTTTTGTGCGCTCCGTCACTGCACTGCCCTTCTACATAAATAAAATGCAATATTTCATTCAGCCTAATAGGGAAAGTCTAATGGATTTCCTCATTTACTATTTGATTTGGTAGCTAATAATGGTTTCTATTCACCCTTTAAAACAATGTACAGGTGCGCCATGCGTTATATATAATTATTTGATCTTAAATTGCTAATTAATTATTTTAGGCGGGCATTTTATGCCCTCTGGCAACTAATAATTTACAAATTAAGCACTGGTTACATCATTTCTTGCAGGCTAAAATCATCACTTTCTGATGGTGACTGTGTTTTCCCCAGACATAATCTGATTCTGTTTGGCCTGACAGGCTTCAGCACATACAACTTTGTTGTTGTTTTTGTCCCTAGGTGGAGTTTAAGTTGGAGTTTGTGTTGGAGTCTGTGTTGTACTAAGAGCAGGTTGTTTTATGATGCGGTGCGGTGCACTGCATGTTGTTAGTTAGTTGCGTGATGTTGCTGTGGTCGGAGAGAGGCTCGTGATCATGCAGTGGCAGAATAGTGGCTGTTGCAAGTAACAGAGAAAACAGGCTTCACTTTGTGTGCTTCATTTCTAAGTAAGGTTATGGCCCATTGACCAAAAGGCAGTAAAGAATTGATTTATTAATTAGTGATTTCATTGAAAAACTACATATAGCCCATTTAAGTGAATGCCTGGGTAAATAAAATAAACAAAAAAGTGTTATACAAAATACCCAGCAGGTGGAAACCTATTACCAAGTAAGAAAACACCAGAAATTATGTGTTTTTCTTCCACAGCTATCTTTTTTTTTTACATTTACAGGACATATATGGAACTTGCCTTCATTTTCTGGGGTCCCTAGTTGGTTTTTGTCGGTGCCATTAGGAATAGTCTTACCACTGTGAGAAAAAAACAACACATGAGCACCGCTTTATTCACAAGAAACTGTGCGAGAATCAGACATAATGAATGATATTGCAATTCTAAGCATTACTGTCTGCTATGAATGCGCCACACATGGTCTTACATGCGTGGCACTTGAAAAATGGCGCTGTCCACTCCAGTGCATGTCCCCTCTTCCCCATCCAGACCTCCATAGGCATCTCCCACAAGACTCGGGGCAGATAACACCACTGACCCTGAGACATCACCCAGTCGGTGTCCTGGTCCTAAGGGTGGCAAGAGCGTGATGGTAAGGAAATATCTATCTATCTATCTATCTATCTATCTATCTATCTATCTATCTATCTATCTATCTATCTATCTATCTATCTATCTATCTGTTAATTACAGAAAATTATTTGTACACAGCAACAAACACAGAGTCTCTTCACTGACTCAGCTTTTACCACACATGCATGCATGTCCAGCAAATCTGCTGAAACACTTCACACCCCCAGCTATTGCTCACTGACAGTGATGCTGTCTGTCACCCATAACTTTGACTGAGCATCACATAAGAGCATATCGGGGGAGGAACAGATCAACATAAATGACAGCTCGTCCTTGCTTTTAGCAGTGCAGTGTGTAACCTTGGTTAATTCATGAAATCCCTTCACTAGAAATAAATGAAGGTCACTAAGTTTAATTCACAAATGAAAATTAATTTAGTGTGAGTTCTTTCTTAATTATTAGTTCTTGGCTCCTGGCTGCTGTGGAGTTATGCTCATACATGAAAGAGCGTGATAGGGAATATGTGAAGTGTTTTTGTCTGAGGGTGGATACATTTTTTTTCCTTCATGGTCACAATGTCCACTGCCTTGCTTTACAGTAAAATGATGACCAATTGTTAGGTTATCTTTGAAACGCAATCTGTGACTGAATGGAAATAGCTGGGAATTCCATTTCTATGGCCATGAAAACATGATTATATCAATAACGAAAGCATATGAAAAAGACACATGGACACACACCCATGCACACTATCAGACATTCACAGACTTACATATATGAAAATCATTAAACGAAAATTCATTTGTTACTTCAATTATTTACACATTTGGTTATGTAGACTTAATTATGTTTTGCTTCTTATCTATGTTTTTAGTTTTATTGCATTATTATGGTTACAGTAATATGGTATTGATATTAATATTTATCAATATATTTTTCCTATGTTGCCTCACCTTCCCTTGACACTTCTGTTCCTCCTATGGTTAGCTGATCGCATTACTCTCATTGGCCGGTGAGTGCAGAGTGAGCCTCCTGTTGACTTTTGAATCTCTTGGTCTTTTTTTCCCAGGTTTGACTGGTTCACTTTCACATTTGTGTCTCCTTTGTTTTAGGTGGTGGGTTTGGGAGAGGATTGGGTAGAAAGGGGAGCCTGTGTGCCATACCTGTGTGTATCTGTGTTTGTCATTCATATGGCACACGCATGCACACACAGAGAGAGACTACAGCATCACAAAGTCCTCAGTAGCCAGGGAAGCTGCAACTGCATGCTTAAATAGCTCTTTCACTGGGCTAACTTATCTACAACATACTTCTTCATTTTAAAGGACATCACACTAATGGATTGTGCATAAACATCAATGGATATTGTTTAAATCATGTTAATATGGTACAAGGCATGTTAGGAATTGCCATCCCAGTTTGGTTTCTATACTGGGGTTGGAGATCGCCTCACTGGGGTTCTGTAGAAACCATATGCTTGGGATTGGCACATGCACATATCATGTAAAAACAGAGGGATCTGGGGCTTTTTATTTTGGAACTAATTCTTCTTCTGTGTTAATAACTTAACAACTGTAATATTTCAACCCTATGTCCTACTTAAGATACCCAAATAGGCAGCAGAAATGTTAAACACATTGAAAATATCAAATACTGTATTTGGAATATTTAGTGCACTGAATTTGGCAGATTTATAAATATTTTATTTTAAATTAAAATGCTAAATGAAATAAGATTTTTACAGCAAGTTTAGGCTTCGATATATTTCATTTTTATCAGCCTTGGATTTTGTTTAGTATGAGTAAGACTGATCTAACTTGGAAGACACATAAATTAAATTTACAAGGCTACTAAACTAAGATTATGGATCAAAACAAATCACTTTGTACTCAGACAAAAAAAATTAAGATGAGGAGAGCAGAAGGCAAAGGTAAAATGTTAGGAGGTGAACACACAGCGGTCCAGGTTTTCATCAAACAATCTCAATGAAGCTTTCATGCACAGGAAAAAGGAAGCATGTCACAGGAAGTGTATCATGGGTAGGGGCAGGATTTACTTGGTTGCAGGCGGGACTGTTGCACAGCAGCCTCTGCAGCAGCAATGGCTATCCCAGCATCCTCAAGGTGGGCCTGAGTGACGCTGCTCTTGCTTTGGCTTCGGGAGGGGCCATGAGAGCGGAGTTGGCCATCAGAGGAAGACTTGGAGCTGCCGGGGCTGCTGTGTGACTTTTCCAAGGGCATCATCTGCATGTCTGGGGGAAGATGAAATACAGGGTTATGACTGCTAATAAGACAAGAGAAGAGAAGAGATGTAGATACAATTAATCCACACTGTTAACAGTATCTGCTCCACAGCTCCTGCTCCTTTCTGTGCCATGTAACACTTGACAAACACATGTAGTGTAATTACAGCTGTCAAGAAATGATTAGCATTGTTTACATGGTAACAGCCTGTATCCCTACAATAACTTTATCGGTTGGAGTGGCCAACCGATAAATTCATTTTTTTTGTCGTAAACCTGCCTAAGATTAATGATATCAATGTCATGTCTCCCCAGTTCTATGTAAATTATGTAAAGAGTGTGTCTGAGTAGTTCCCAGGCTAAAAACAGATACATATAGGGGATTCATTTACCTTTGGCTGGATCGGGGAAGATTCCATGGCTTCTGCTCTTGATCACAGAGTTTTTAGGTGAATCATGAGTCCCATCTCCTTGTCCTGGTGCTTGACCCTGTCCCATACCATGCCCAGGCCCTATACC
>JAPMOB010233761.1:0-29754 GCA_029875015.1 Lepomis gibbosus
ACATAAATAGCCAATACGTTACTAGTTCTGTATACCACTCAATGTTGTAGGATACATTTTCTAATGTTTTGACATTTTTAACAATAACTTTTATGGGCGCTGACATTGTTTTTTGACGTCATTCGGCTGCTACTCGTGAAGTCGGGGTACACATTTTTTCTCCGAGTTCACAAGTAGGAAATCCGACTTCAAGTGGCGTTCCAGGATAGTTTTTCTAGTTGGAGGTCGGAAATTATCCAGTTCCGAGTTGCCTGGAACGCAGCATAAGAGGCTGCAAGGGTTCGAAATGCTGTAAACAGGAACGGGACAGCCCTTTCCCACTTTATCACGTTACCTTGACAACGCTGAAACACATTGCACACTTTTTATTTTATGCTTTTTCCTGATTTTTAAGTCCTGCAGGCTCTTGCCCTACAGAGTGGAGGAGAGGTAAATGTAAATATATTTTTCAATAATAGCCAATGGGTCGACACTGTTGTTGGTCAAAACAGCATCATTAAGCAAAAACTAAAATAAATAGTTGAATAAACAAAGTGTGTAGGCTAAAATTCCTCTGACTTCGTGTGTTCTATGCACCATCTTAAGTTAAGAAAAATTCTAACAATGTTAACATCAGCGTTTATGTCAATGCTTGTTTGTTTACCATTTTTTCTTCTTCTCCTATATAGGCGGATTTGCCTATATTTGTAGCGTCATGCCGCGATGAACTGTGGGCAATTCCCTAACGCCAAAGTCTGCAGAAATGCGGACTTACGAAAAGGGACTAAAAAGGGCTCAAAATGTCCGAGAGAGAGCCTTCGCGCACTTGACTATTTCGAAGTGGGACAGCCCTAATGGTGCGTTCGAGACTGGTCGGAACTGGGATATTTCCCAGTTGAAACTTACGACTTACGACATCAAAGCGTTCCAGGTGCATAGTGGTGCATGACCCCGAAAGTGAACGAAAATCATGGGTGACCGTGACAAAGTGTACACACAGTTGCACTCTCAGCAGTGCTTTAGGTGTTAATTAAAAGGATGGCAGTTTAACTGTAACAACTGAAATAAATAGCCTATACGTCACTAGTTCTGTGTTCCCCTCTGGCTATAAGTTGGTAGCCCTGAAGTCAGTCAATGTTGTAGGTTACACTTAACCTAATGTTTTGGCATTTTTAACAATAACTTTTATGCAGAAAAGATGACTTTACCAGCTACCGTATGTGTAAAACATATTTCTACATCAATATACATGCAGGACAGGTTTTACTATATGATCGTATGTATTATTTTAATTCAACTACATGCAAATATACGTTTTGTTGCCGTTTAGTTTATGGTTTACCATTCACAAACTGCACAAATTTTTTCTCCGAGTTCACAAGTAGGAAATCCGACTTCAAGTGGCGTTCCAGGATAGTTTTTCTAGTTGGAGGTCGGAAATTTCCCAGTTTCGAGTTGCCTGGAACGCAGCATAAGCCCTCACGGACTTACGAGGACGCGCCTCAAAGTCTGTGAGTCTGTGAGGGTGGACATTGGGATTGGGCCTGGGAAGTCTATGTTCACACCTCAAGGTCCGGTTCCTGAATGGAACCAGCGCGAGGATGATACGTCATTGTTTCAATTTTTACAGCTGGTCCGCTACACAGAAACTGTAAGAAAAAGCCATGTGCAGGCAGCCCCACGAATTTCTTCCTGGAGCACCGTCATGGTCATGATGGTGTTGTCTGACTTTAGAGGCTCACGCATGTGAACGTCTTGTAGCGCCTAATAGCCTTTAATAAAGCAGGCATTTTGAGGAAGAAACTCTGCATCAGACTGTCATGTCAGAGATCATACCACAACTTGTTTGCATTTGCAAAAAATTTTGCAACACAAAAAAAGTTAGTCCGTCCAAAAGGCCTATCATAAAAGCAGCTTATGTTTACAGAATCCATATGCATCTCCTTGAAAGAAAGAATTACATGCTACATGCATTAAAAAGTTCAATAAGGTCCCGACCTTTCATCAAAAATAAATATTGCATATTATGATAATATTCAAATTATTATTATTATATATTACATATTTGTTTGCTTTGTTTTTTACATTTTCATCTCTTTAATATTTTGATTGTCATATTTCAATTCTCTTTATTTATACTGAAAATCAAGTTCAAGTGAACGTTTGCCTTGAGCTCTATGTGAAGTTTCTGTCCTGGCTGAGTTCACCCTGCAGTTTGACAGGTTTGCTGCACCTGTAAAGCCCTTTCTTTTTCTTTCCTTATAGTCTGTTTATTGTGTGTACCAAATCATGGTTATCAGTGATTAATTATGCACATTGGAAGGTTGTCATTTCCATAGCGTGCTTATTTATGACTGTATTGACAAGTCTTGGACAGCCTATTACAACTTTCACAGCTATTAGTTTGTGAAAAAAGTCTTTAGGAAATCCCCTTACACCATTACACCTCCTTTCTGAATATGTTTACAACAAAATACCCGTGACATGTGTAAAACATCCTGTCACAATGTTCACAGCTTTTAGATTGTGGAAAAGGCCCTTAGAAAATCCCTTAACATCATTATCAGTGAACTATTGTCTTAAATATGCACATTTCACTAACTTGCTCATTTATGAATATTTGGAAATAATAGACTGTTATATAATGAAATACATGTTAGTTGCAGCAATACTATTTTCCTGTTTAGGGGTCTTTCAATCTGTGTTGGTCTACCTGCAACCACTGTTTATAGCACAGGTTTACTGTGATGCATGTGTAGGTTTACTGTGAAGCAGCCCTTGTATCGATGTAACTTGTCCTATTTTGCTTTGAAACCTCACTATCACTATTAAATCAGATACATACTACTAATTTGTTCTCAATTTAATGACTCACTTGTGTACCAGTAGTGTCAGGTTCTTTATTCATCCCTGAAGGGAAATCCAGTGTTTTAGTAGCAGCACACACAACTTACACAAAAACATGCATGAGGTAGGTCAACAAAGCCACAAGCAAACAAGTATTTACCAAGTGTCTGTTTAAATAAAGGTTAAAAAAGTGGTGCACTGCTTTATCGTTTCAGGGCCGGTAATAGATTCAGTCCAGACGTTGTCTACTGATCAGAGCGTCAGAGAGAAGGCGGACACCTCACCACCACCACATACGGAGGAGAAACAATGTGAGCAGCTGAAGTCCGACCACTGTGAAAGTGACGGCAGAGATGACGACGATGAAGACTTAATAGTCAAGCTAGAAGACGAGGATGACGTTCAGATTGTGGAGCAGATGGTGGACTCTGATCACAGTGTTAACGATGGAGCAGGCCACCATGAGATGGATCTGGACCTCCAACCCGTCGAGGCTGTGGAAGAACAAGAGAGCCAGCGGTGGTCGTCGGTTTCAGTGGGAGACAGCGACGCTGCAGATGACTCGGACTGCTTTTTTGAACCGAAGCAGCTGTCACAAAATCTGGACTCGGAAATCTTGCTCATTCAGAACGCTTTGGACATATTTGATAACACAGCAGAGACGGCGTACTCTGACAGACTTATGAGGGAAAGTGGACAAGGTGCATCAACTAAATCAAGGGCTCCTGTGACTTTTAGCCAAGCTCAGCCAAGTCAGCCTACAGAAGCAATAAATCACACAGAGAGAGGAGTGTCGATCAGATTCCACAAACCCCAAACTAAAAACATGGCAGCTTTTAACCCCGAGAGCAGATTCTTTCTTTTAAATGATCCTGAATTGCATAAAACTATAGCGAATCGCCGCATTAAGGAGAAGTGGTTCATCTGCCCGTTCTGCGGCAAAAGCTTCGATCGCGTCAGCCATCTGGAGATTCACCAGCGAATTCACACAGGAGAGAAACCGTACACATGCGACACATGCGGCAAGTGTTTTTCTCAGAGGAGTAACCTTCGCACTCACCAGCGGACTCATAAAGAGGCTCTATCCCAAAATGCTGTTTGATTCAATAGATTTTGAAGAGAAAAGCTAGAAATATCTGTGGTATCTGTGTCTAGATTCATTAAAACATTCTTTGTATTTTGATATATTACTAAAAGTAATGTAGCTGCCTGATTTTACTGTGTAATCTTTTTCTTTTTGGGATAAATTATAACTTTAACATAGCTTTGAGTGTAAGAATAAGTTTTGGCACTTATGTACTGTTAAACCCAGCCCCAGTGACATTGTTGAATATTGACTTCTACAAGTTATACAAAAGGACACCAGTTGGTCTTTAATATGACTGATTGATGTGAGACTGTGTGAATGAGAAAGGGTCGGGCCCTTAGCTTTAGCATTTTTCCATGCTTTGTCAATTTTCAGGTTCACAGAGGATTTACACAGAGATCTGCATTTAAATAAGGGGAAAAATATAATTTTCTTTGAACTGAAGGAAAGACAACCACAGCGCTTAGAGGATGATACAGAACTCACACTAGACTATGGCAGCATGTAACAGCAATCATCATGTGATGCCCTGAACTGTGTGTTGTCTCTGCAATAATGCCAAAACAGGGAATTTGAGGTACATTTCATTAATGATAATTGTGAAACTTTGGCAATATATTTCCTTTTGTAAAGGAAAGTCATATGTATCTAAGGCTTAACAAAGACAGAAAAGAAACGCACATTCCTGGTGGTGGTTGAGATGAGTCCCGCTCTCCCAGAAGCACTTTGAGAATCTGCGATAACATACTATGTAAATGTAATGAGTTATTTTTATTCCTCATCTTAGCCTTTTAAAAATTCAACCTTTGCAGGTCAGGAAAGTCAGTTTCTTCTGAACTTCCTAACAAGAAAAGGCCTCTTGAATATCCCTCAGCTTTCCCAAGCAATCCCCAGATGTTCCATAACATGCTGGGAGATGCAGTTCTTCTTGTAGGTAGTCTCAGGTGTAGTAGCCCAAGATCTCCTTACCTCATCTACACCTGGTTTACTTCCACCTGCTCTGTATCTGTAGTATAAGTATCCACTCTGAGTGGTGGAACAGCATCTTAAGATGAGGAGTAGATTGATAACACTCTCATGACTGTATGGTGAATGTGAGCCTACCACCATCTTAGCACAAAGAGTGTAAACACGGGTAAACAGCTGGCTTGGCTTTCTTCAAATCATACAAAATCTGCCTACCAGCAACTCTAAAGCTCACCAGTTAACATGTTGTAGCTTTTCTGTTATACAAAAATAGTCCAGCATATAATCCCCTGTAACTCCTCAAATTGTTGTTTACACTTTTAACACTAAAAATGGTATTAATAAGTGAGCTACTGTTAGGCATAGTTAGTTTCTACTGGACAGAGTCAGGCTAGCTGTTAGCCCCTGCTTCCAGTCTTCTCATCATACTAGAAAGTGAATAAGCGCATTTCCCAAGATGCCGTTCTACTCGTTTAACACAGAGGTTCTGAGATGTCCTAACTCATCACCCTGTCAGAGTGAGACCAGCCACCCTGTGAAAATCCACTTTTTCCTACTCTCACTTACTTCAGTCATTACTGAGATAAGAGTAACCGTAAGAACAGGGATAAACCAGGAAATCACTACAGTCTAATACAAACGCTACATGACTGCAGCAGCTGTGATGAATGATGCCCTTTAACCTCATGTATGAGCTGAAACAAGCTCAGCTGTCCCAGGTTATAATAAAGAACATCGACTTTGTTTTCTTAAATTGCATATGCTGTGCTTTTATGGATAAACATTTCAACATTTACATGTCAGTTTCATAGAAAGACACCAAATGAATATAAAACAATTTACAAAAGGATATATACACACACAAGTGATTTGACACAGAACATTGCTTTACAGTTCATATCCTACATGTGTAATCCAGTTTACAGTTTATGTATGGTTTAAACCTGCTCATGAAAACCAGTTTGCTAGGTTTATTAACCAGTTTAATAACTTTGTTCTTATCTGTGTTTAGGTCCTCAGGATAACCTTTCTGTAGTTGCAGGTGACATCGACACAATCATAAACATACAGTAGTTCCTTATATAGCTAATATCAAAGTTTACTCTTAACTAGGCCAGGCTTTGGAGCTTATGAATTGTCTCTTTGACGATATGTTCCTCCCTGCATGGTTATGGTGTAAACAAGGAACTCTACGTTGACAGGATTTATTGGGCCACTGCTTTTGTGATTTAAAATTTGTGTGTCAAGCTTTAAGTCACCAAAGCAGTGGATTGGATTTTTTTGCGTCACAGATAATAAATAGTAGTACAGTAGTAAACATTGTGTAACAGGAACATTTATTCTGTGCACTTTGAAGGAGAAATACTTTTTTCATTCACATGCCTACAAGGTTTGTGAAACGCAGAACTCACCGGCCATCTAATTCTCAATCAGTGGATCTTCTAAAGTATTCAAAAACTTCCCAATTATGAGGCACCCTGGTGGCTATGAACAGTGACATGCCTAGTCTGTGACACTCACCATCTCACTCTGTCTCCCCTTTTTTCCTCTTGTCTCTTCACTGTCAGATATCTAATTGAGGCATAACATGCCCCCAAAAATAATTTTATAAGGATAGGGAAAAGGAACAAAAACTCAAGCCAGAGTCAAAAATACGTTCTTTGGGCAAATTTCCCACTGCAGTGAATATCTACAAAACAAAGGTCATTTTCAACGCAGGAATTCACACAGGTGTTCTCTCTCCTCATGTTGTGGGAGAGTCTGTGGTCTAGACGATCTGTCCTCGGTGCTGCAGCAGGATGGCATTGGAGTGTTCCTTGGGCCTGAGGACCCCATCACTTAAGTAGAAGTGATTTTTGAGGGCCTTCGAGATCTGATAGGAGCTGTTGTTTTCGTCATCCTGGTGTTCCTCGGTGGAAGCCCGGTCCTCTTCAAGTGTGGAGTCCTTCTCTCTGATGTCGCACATATCTGTGTCTATGGGGATCCCGCTATCGTCCTGCTTGGGCTTCAGGGGAACCAGGGAAGAGGGCAGACCTGAGTCCTGGTATAGACAGCATAATAACAAGATTACTGTTTCTCTGAAAAACGGCCAATATTTGTGCTGGATCTAGATGTAGAATTTACACCTCTACTCCTTTTGATAAACTGGGTCAAGATCCAAAAGTCCTTACTTGGACTGAAAAATTCACTAAATGTCACTGAGGATCTAACAATGGTCTGAAAAAACCTTATCCAAATAAGGTAACGCAGTGTTGTTTTCAAGACTGGAATGCTTTGATTAAACAGTACATTCCCCAAACATTGCACAACATTTTGCAAAAGCCTATGAAACACCGTATGTCTGCTTATGTTTGGTGGACGTGCAAATCAATGAATCCAGCCTGAAAACTGTAGACAACAGGTATAAAAACAAAGTATTGTTCCAAAAAACAATCAACAATGGGTGCCTGTCAGAGGACATGCACAGTGGTATATTCTCTGCTATAGGCACCATACTTTTGCAACACGCTGGTCAATAAAACACCACTAGTTCCGCTTATAGAAAGAAAGGAAGTTCTATTTTCTTAAATACATTTTGGCAGAATTGAATGCAACCCTGTAGAGTGAAGACATCCTTTAATAATTGGCTTTGCTGAATGATTGTTTAAGGTAGCCAAGCAGGACCGCATCAGGTTGTAAATGCAGTCACTGGAGTTTGTCCACAAAGGTGTTTTTGTTTACACTCCTGCTAGTACATTTTATCCTCTTAGTACATAAATGAAAGACAGTATGATTATTCGTAAAGGAACAGAGCGCTCCCACGCAAACATTGTTTTACAATGAACAATTGTGGCTGGTAGATGTCTGTAGCTATCATGTGTGTTTCCATTGTTTGTTGTCCTTTGCTCTGTCTCTGTGACTATCTGACAGTGATGACACCAACTCAGCACTAAATATAAACACGATACCACATGACGCCTGCAAACGAAAACTAAATGCAACTGAACCTAATCTCTCTCATGCTGACACATACCAGTGACATGTTGCTGGTCTTCACATATGACTCCACCCTCCTCCTGCGCTCTTCCTTCTCTCCGTCCATCTCTGCCTCTCTCAGGCGCTCTCTGCCTTTCTGGTAGATAATGGGGCGTCCCAGTTCATCCACCTCTCTAGGGATCCACTTGCTGCCCAGAGTGGACTCGGTGTCTTTACAGATGGTTTCACCCTGCAGGCGGGGAAAGGCGGTGACTGGATAAATTTGACCATTTTCACATTTGCACATTTACGCAGGATGTTTATTACTGGCCAGTAAAATACTGGCTTTTAATTCTTTAATTAATCCATTTATTGTATTTTCTCTAAATTGTCAGAAAATAGTTCAAAATGACACTTTCCAACAGCACATCTTCACATTGTCTCTTTTTGTTTGATTGACACTGTAAAACCAAAAGATATTTATTTTAAATTAAAATGTTTTATCACATAAAACAGTGAAAATACCAGATCTTCACATTTCAGAAGTGATAATCTTTTTGTCAGTTATTTAGCTGTTTTTCAAATAATCCAAAAAAAGGTTCCCAAACTGTTTCTGCCATGAATTCCTTTGGAAGCAAAACACACATCAGGCCTCCTCTACCTCACTCACTCTGATGCATAAATCTATTGTGATTTTGTACACAAAAAAAGACGCGAGGCTCTCCCACTACATTGACATTGAACTCAGTTCTTCATATTTTGGATTTGACGGACGTAATTGCTTGGTGAGCCTCAAGTGTTTTTCAGCATCAGAGCACTCATTCTTTTATTGTAACCTAATTTATCAAACGGTTATAACTTGTCTTCCACTGGCCCCAGGGAGGAACTCACCAGAGAAATCACGCTGGTTCTTATTCTGCTGTCTACTCTGAGCAGGGAGTAATCTTCATCCTGGAAAAACATAGAGAAAGTGAAAAAAAATTAGTGAACAGGAACACAAAAGCCAAATGAAATGAATCACCTAGAATGGGACATTAATAATAAGTGCCTTTGAACAGGTCATGCTATTTGTTTGAAGCTGCAGCAGCCTTTAATCATCAGCTGCCACAGCAGACATGACTTGCATGCAGCTCTACCCGGCTACGCCCGGCCACGACGGGTGTGTCGACCTGGTTTCTCTACACCCTGCAGGTTATTGTTCTCAGCAGGAGTGTGCGTGCATGTGTGTGTGTGTGTACCAGATCTCTGGGGTCTGTGCTGAAAGAGTTCAGTCTCCTGAAGGACACTTGTCTGGAGAAACTGTTAATTTCCTCCCTGGAAAAAAAACGACAGCACATTCGGAGGAATTTACTGAGCAATAGTGTGTCTGTAAATGTTATTTTTGAAAATAGGTTATAGTCTGTAAACAGTTTAAACAGCAGTTTACAATTAAAACATGCATACATTAAAACAGTTTCTCACTACATGACTTTGTCAATAAAAATGTGGGTCAGCTTACGTTTTTGCGGTGAGCTCCCTCTCAAGCTTTTTGTTTTTGCGTCGATGGTGGCGGTTCACCAGCAGGACGACAATGACCAGGACCAGGACCAAAGCTCCGGCTGAAGCACCAATGATGATCAGCAGCTGGTTGTCAACAGGGGACTCACCCTTGCGTTGAGATGCCTCTGGAACAAGGATGAGGAATCTGATGAATTTCTCTCCCACAAAACACATTCACACAGCAACAAAACTACAATGACATTTCAACAATACAAAATATTTTGATCCTTTGAGTTCAATAGTATATCTTCATGTCTTCTATCCATCACAAGGGGGCAGCAAATTTGCACAATTACTCCAAATCAAAAGGAGAACTGTTTAAAAATCAACTGGTCACATGATTCACAAGTCTTCTTATTTCCTCTTTCTAAAATACCAACAAAGCATGTAGTAGCAGGACAGTTTCTAATTTTAATCCTGTGTGATCTTAACCACCATCAAAGCTGAAATTCTTTGCACTTACCCGTTATTGTCAACATATACTCTGTTTTTGCTACTCCCACGTTGTTCTTGACCACACACTCATAGACCCCACTGTCATTCATGCGGAGGGCCCGTCCAAAAACAAGTTTTTCTCCAACTACAAACACCCCGTCTGGCAAAGCCCCTCCTCTCCTGTGGATAATCAGATGGAAATGTCTCCATTAATTGACAATGATGTATCACAGAGGGGAACCCATGGATAAAGCATACATATAAACCTATGACTCATTTCTTGAAACAATAGCTACGACTAATTCTGTGTGATTGAAATATAATTAAAAGTGCAAACCCACATACCAGTTTCTGTAAAAGTGTCAGAGGAGGAAACGCACAAATATTTAATGATATCTAATATATTAAAAAAACAGCATGAAATGTCGCAACTGCTTTCTATCATGGAGGTTTTTCAGCTAAAATAAACAAGTGTAACCACCAACTCCCATTCACCTGAACCAAAACCTGTTGGGCTTACAACTGGCGCCCATTGATCTGAATAGACCAAATAAACACTAGGTTTGACAGTCTATCACTGTGCAGCTGAGGCCATCACAGGCCACATAATGGAGAGCCAGTTTCTGATCAGGTCCGCTGAGAGGGGTCATGTTGCCCCTGGTTTCACTTTGCTGCAGTAGCTATTTAAACCGCTGATTTATCCCCCAGACTAGAGCCAGCTCAGATTTCTTTTCTCAAACCCCACCTAGCTTCTATAACGAGGCCCTTTATAAAGAGTCACAGGTGGAGATTTCCTCTGACACAGTGTAGATGGTAGAAAATGATACAGATAAAGTGAGAAACTTCCCTTTAGCAGCCAAAATGATTAATGAACAAATCTAGTCAATGTAATGAGATGTACATTGGCCTATTTTGTTACCTTTGGATTGACCTGTTTCCCTCTTGTTTCCGGTCTTTTATGCTAAGCTAAGCTAAACAGCTGCTGGCTGTAGCTTCATATTTACCATGCAGGCATGAGATCGGAATCTGAAGAACAAAGTAAATCAGCGCATTTCCAAAAATTGCTGACATATTTCTTTAACTAAAATTTAAAACAAGCTTCTCGGGGCTCGTCGCTTGTCCACGCAACACGTACTGATGAACGCGCCGAAGGGTCTGCGGGGTTGAAAAGTTTTAATCCAGAATAATCTTAATATTTCGAGACTGTCTCATCGCCGAAATATTTTTCACTCAGCACACAACATTCGATCATTGTGTGTTCAGTCGTAGCTGTAATGGCTGGTGCAGTGTCTCTAATTAAAGAAGAGACCCTGTGTTTTACCAGGCATTAGAGTGATATTTAAAGTATGGCACTATGATTAAGTGCTTAGCATGTGTCTCCTGCTCTTCCTTGTGTCGCTTACTCCCTCCCTTGTGTGAAATTATCTCCCTCGCTCTTTTTCTAACTTCAGACTGCGCAACAAGACACCATCGCTATTCTTCCATGATGAATTGAGCGAGGAGAGATGGGCACCCCTGCTTCAGTTTCAAGCACACTTCTTCGTTGCTCATTGGTGTACTCCATGTGTATGCTTGTTAGCAGTGGCTTTTGTACGTTATGAGTCAGATTCCAGTGTCAACGCAGCCTGCATTACAGTGCGGCAAAGACAGAGTTAAACTGTAGATATATTTAATAGCAGCAGACAGGTTGATGACAGTACCATATCCAGGTGATGTTCTGAGGTTTGGGGTATCCTCCGCTGGCGCAGACCAGCACAGCTTTCTCTAAACCCACAAACCAGTCTCTTGTAGCGGTGGAGATGGTGGCATCTGGGGGGTCTGATACAGAAACACAGACATAAGCATGCACTCACAAAAAAGATTCACCCATGTACAGCATTGCAGTGCAAAGAGATAATAACAATGTATGTTACAAATCTTTTGTGCAAACTACAAACACACCTGATAAGGCTTTTTTTTAAATCTTTATCCAGATGAAGATTCCTCAGAATCAACACCGTTATTTTCACACTACTCTCACACTGATAAAGTCTGCAGAGGTGGGACAAAGATATTGTTTTGCGATAGGCTTGGCTTTATCCCAAGTCAAGTCAAAGTGATGAGATAAACTTGTATTCATTACTTGGAAATAAACTCTGAACATATAAAAGCGAACTGATTGGAGGTGTTCTATAATAGTATCAATCAAAGCTTTTAGTAAGGACACATATTTACATTACAGTAAGGTCCACAATATTACATAGATATTTACATATAGGCTAAAACGCCAATGGTTCCACATACTGGAAAAGAACCTGACTTGAACTTCAAATGATACTGTTTGCAGCATCTGATAAACTGCACATGCATCTGTACATGAGATAGCGCAGCGCAGCAGAACAGGTACACACGCCAACGCTGATGACCATTTGGCTTGCACTGCTTCATCCTGGCACCTTAAGCAGCAGTGTCATACCACCTTTATATGCTACGTTGAGTTTCTGCATACTGCAGAAACAGCACCGCCACAAACTGGCAGCATACATAAGTGTACAGTATTCTCTAAAAAGGGTAGAATTCATAGATATTGAGCATATACTAAATTTAGGAACATATTAGTGTGTGCATACATCATACAACACATTCTGTAGATGTCCCTATCATCAGAAAGGTCATCAGTTATATAATGTCCAAAAATATTTAGTCTCGTCATGTATTTGTGTCAATCCAGTGATACAATATATATAATCTCTGAGTCGGATGTTTTGCATGTTGAATCTTTACATGTGAATGTGACAATCTGTGGTTTTAGAGTTTTTTAAGATCTTTCTGCAGGTGGGAACTGTCAAACTGATCGCTGACCGCTTGCTCAGACTATGTAACTGACTGTTGGATTGATTCAAGTCATTCCAAGACAATATGTTTGAGTGAAGTCAGAAGTCAAGTTGCAAATTTGGTTGCAAAGTCTGACTTTTGTCAAGTCTAAAGTCACTGGATTCATGACTAGAATCTTACTTGAGTCCACTGCTCTGGACGTCCTGCACAGTGGACAAAGAGCAATTGTTTCGCACTGAAAAAACTGAAGTTTAGGTGTCCTCCCTGTGACTGCGCCAACAGTGATAGTGGGATGTATCATTACTCATCCACTTTCCCAGCAAGGGATCCAACCTGCCAATATTGTCTAATGTTTAGTCTAATGTCACCCATTTATTTTCACAACGCTTTACAAATACCTGTAGCAGGGCAGCTAGAGGCGAAAAATGTCATTGGCTACATTAGCCATTAGCTGGCGGAGCAGAAAAAAGGCTCTTAGCCCAGTGGAGAGGGCTGAACTGAATATATATTATGCTGTGTCCCAATTCCATAATACATACAAATTCTAATTAAGCAATAGCTCACAACAGGCCATGGTTTACGCTTATTATATCACAGTTAAGGGGGGTTGTTCAGCCCGACGCAAAGCGAAGCAGATTTAAACAATGCAGTGTGTCCATACTGGAGAAGCGTCACAATGAGTAACACTCAAAAGGTCCGTGTGCATAGTATAAGGGCTTGATTTTTTAGTGTGCTGTTGATGCACACTATTGTCCCAAAATGACAGACATAAGAAGAAATAAATTGTGGATCTCCAGAAAGGTCTAAAAAAACCAAAATGTATATTGAAATATTTGGAAAACTCCTTTTTTTTTTTAATTCTCAGATTTTAATTATGTAAGTCTTTGCACTGAAAAACGGATACAATACTTACTGCATTCTATAAAATGCAATTTTTTTACTGTGCTGTTTGAGGAAGTAGAAAAACTAATCACAGCAACAAAAAACCACCACTACCAAGACAAACCGTGGAAGGTGGTGAGACAGCTCAGGGAAATGTTATATCTTTAGAAAAAGATTTTGCTTTCTCTTTTGTCAAGTTTGACTGACATGGACATCTGCAGGTTTACTGCATATTTCCTGTAAGTACAAAATGTACAGGCATTTTGATTTCTTGCATACTGACTGCAAAACAGAACGCAATGTCATTAGAATAGTACATACAATTTATATTTATACAAATTTGTATGTAAATTTGTATAAAATTAGAACGTGTCTGCTGTAAAAGAAGCCTATCCCTCCTTTATTATTCAAGTTTCCAGATATTAAGTTCCAACAGAAGATGGGTCTTTGGTTCCTACCAATGATCAAACAATAAGACTGTTTCTGGATTTAGACAAGCTCTACCATCAAAAAAATATGACGTTATAATAAAAAAACTTTAGTCTGGTTTACTTCTGCTCCCTTGTTAGTCTCTTTTGGCCTTAAAACACAGCATCATTATAAGCTGTACTCACACTGAACCACCAGGCGGTTTGAGATCCTGCGTGGCTGCTCCAGGCCAGGATGCCACACCAAACAGTCCAGCTTTTTCCCGTTCATACTGCGCAGGGGGTGTAGGTAGTAGTAGCTGGACACAGACCCGCCCTCGTTTGTGCGGTTCTGGGACTGGCCTGGCACGTCGGTGTCCCAGGAGAGACGGGGAAGCGGACGGCCCACGGCTCGACAGGAGGCGGCCACACGGTGAGTCTGGCCTTCCATCAGGGACACAGGCTCCAGGGAGGCAATGGGTAAAACTAATAAAGGAGAAGGAGGAACAAGGAGAGTTTAGGATTTCAAAAGCTTTGAGGCATTGAAGACTTGAAGAATGTGTTACTCTACTTGGATGTTTAAGCTGCACGGTACAGAATAATGTTAAGAATAATGTTGAGTTTGACACACACAATTTGTTTTTGTGACTTGAATATAGACACATGCAGTATGCTGATGGCGTACATAATTTCCCAATTCTTTCATTACTTTTATCTTTGGTGACTGTTTCAGTTTCCTTCTTTTAATCTGCCTGATTTTATTTAATGTAGTCTTGAAAAGTTTAATTTCTGACTTGTATAGCAACTAGTAGCTTTTTGTTTGTGCAAAATCCTTTACAGACAAACCAATTTGCTTATTCACTTTTTTGTTTAATAATGTCCTTTTTTTATTGTTGTTTTGCTCTTATAGAGCTGGGTTTTGTGTATTCTCCTTGTTAAAACACAATAAAACAGTATTAGTATTGAAAATAAGTCATGTTTAGAGCACATTCCCTACAATTATCCATTGTTATTGCCTTAAGAATGAATTAATACTTCCCAAAGCCTGCTCAAAGTTAATTTGTCTTAATCTAAAATGACCTAATAGCTGTAATTACAATCCAGTAAAACCAGGACTTCACTAAATGTGTATGTATGTGTAGTGATCGTCATTGTATGTCATGGACAAGTCTGAGCAACAAGATCTTCAAGATCTTGTTGCAGAAAGATTCAGGTAAGAATACCATTACATAAAAAAGACCCTAAATACAACCAAAACATAGAGAAGATCATGATCAAGAAGTGCTACCAGGATCTTACTTAGTCATCCACAACACATGGTGGAGAGCAACAGTGACGCTATCAGCTCCAGTCATGCACATTAGGTCCAGACATCATAAAGTCCCTCATAATTGTAGACAAATGTCACCACATTTTCACATCGATACATTTCTGTTTTTTTACCCTCTGTAACCAACTGGTTTAACAACATTGTAATTCACATCCCGGCCATGACAGCCTTTACTGTTGTAAACAAACCAGCGTCTGGTAAATCTTTCCCTGGTGCTTGGATTATTAAGGCAGACGACAAAACCAGTAGTTAGCATTAGCAGAAATAGCCATTATGGATTAACACACAAAGAAAAGGGCACCACCTGTAGAAGCTTCATAAACAGAAACTCCAAAAAAGACATGACATCACAGTCCCGCCCACAGTGTTTGATTGACAAGCAATGTCTTTGAAGAGATTTCCAGCAGGGAAAATATTCTCAGAGTGTAAAACAGCCCACATGGAGAAACTACTTTCTCACTTAGAGATGACAGTGACCCAGCGACAAATAAAACCACCCAAATAAACCCAGATGCATAAAAAAACACCATAGAAATCAACATAGTGATACAGACTGACTTTCTGTACTGAGAAATGGGAAGTAAAACTTTTATCCAGGTGTTTTTTTAGATCTATAACATAACAGAATCAAAGCAGAGGGTAGTCACATTAGCTTAAACTTAAAAATCAGCAAGTGGACATTAAAAATGTTTATTTAGGTTGTGTATTCTCCGCAATTCAACATTTTGTGGTTGAATGTTCATGGTTTAAAGGGTCAAGGGAATTCAGTGCTGGAGGTTGTCAGTTACTAGTGTGTGTATTTCTGTTGGTTTGCTGGATCCGTGGCGTGTTAGGACAAGCTCACTAGTGAACTGTCACCGCTCATCACTGGCACCTGAATGATAAAGTCATTAAGGAGAGATAGCATCGCTGCAGGCTTGTCTGTCAACAAAGTTACGATAAAAACACTGCTTTCCCACAGCTGCGATTAAAGTTGCAGTGAAACCATGACACATTCGCAATCCACCCAGTAAGTGATGAAGGAGGAGAGCCAAAATATTCTGTCATGTGACCAAGTGACGATAACTCCATTACAGAAACAGCATATTTCTAAATGTTTCATCTGGCATTGAATTAGATGTTCAGTAATTCACTTTAATTTCTTTCAAGAGTTAGGTAGGTACTGGAAAAAGCAGCGGTTTAAAGACTGTAAATTCCAGGCGTTGCTTGGTGGAATTTGCTCGAAGTTGAGTCTAATCCATATATTTCATTCATGCTTGCACTGTACCTAATTTTGTCATTCTGTGTCTCCGAATTGTCATTTTGCTGTTGTTATTTCTGTCTGCTCTGTAGATATGACATCTATTGCAGTCCTCCTCTGCTGCCCTTACTGAAGTTTCTCCGATAGTTTTCTTTCCCCAAAAGGTTTTTTGGGCAGTTTTTCTTTACATGAATCCAGGAGTCTGCGGATGTAAGGTGTAAAGCCCTTTGAGTCGGAAACAGAATCAAACCCTGTGGTTCAAACTTTTTTGTGTCTAACTGTCTAACTGCCGCATCACCAAAAGAAAGAAAATCATCTATTTTTTGGCAGATTTCGGTTATAAGTTCGCTTTTAAATCATACTTTGTATTTTTCACTTTGTACAACTATTACAAAATGATATTCACCTTTTGCTTTTCACCCACTGAATCACGTTGACAAAGCTGCTGAATTTCCCATGGCTGGCAGTGCTTTCTCTTCTATGAAGATGATTACGGTTTAAACATCATTACAGCAGCTCTGATAGGATTAGGAAGGTCTGGGAGAGAGGAAAGAAAAATAGAGAGGAGGAGGAGGACTCTTACGCCAAACGGTGAGTACGATTTGCCTCTCAGAGATTCCGTTGGGGAAGCTGGAGATCTGGCAGATGTAGGTGCCCTCGTCTGACTCCTCTGTGCTGGGGATGAGCAGAGCAGAGTTCTCGGTGGGGCTCGAGTTCTCAAACTTCACCCGGCCGGAGTAACGCCCAAACTCTGTCATAAAAAACGTAGACTTTAGCTCAGGCCACATATACATCCATTATCCTTTACAAGATATGTTCTCACTGACAAATGACATTTCAACCCAACAATCCAGGTGCAAAACTATGGTCTCCTGGTATACCTGAATTTCAAATCAAACTGTAGTGCAGTGTTGCCAGTCTTTTATCACTGAGCTGTGTGACCAAAAATAATTTGAATAGAAAAAAGGGTTAAACCTAGTTGTAATAAAGTGGAATGACATTTGGTTTTGGAGATCATCAGTTATGCAGTAGTCACTGCATTATTATTTTGTTTGCTTTATATTTTTTGGTCATTTTTGCTACTATTACTATTGGATAGGACAGTAGACAGAAGTTTGAAATGAGGGAGAGAGAGATGGGAAACAACACGTAGCAACGGGCCGCAGGTCGGATTGGAAACTGGGCCGCTGCAGTAAGGAGGTCAAAATAGCGTCCCTCAGTCTCTGCATGTTGAGCTGAGCTTGTCAATCAGTGGTCTGTCAATCTCCATCATACTACCCAGATGAGAGAAGGGGTCGATTTAGTATAGCCTAAGGCCCAATCTCAATGTGGCCCCTAAGCCCTAAGCCCTCACAGACTTTACTGACGTCACATGGAAAGTGATTGAGTGCAAAAGGCTCCAAGCGCTCAAAATGCTGTAAACAGGAACGGGACAGCACTTTGCCACATTATCACATTACCTTGATGATGCTGAAACATGTTGCACACTTTTTATTTTCTGTTTTTGCCTGTTCTTTAGGTATTGTAGGCAAAAACTAAAATAAACACTTGAATAAACTAAGTGTGTAATAAGGTGATTGCATTCCTCCAACTTCATGTGTTCTATCTACCATCTTAAATCTATGTTACGAAAAATTCTAACAATTTTCACATCAGCGTTGTTGTCCATGCTTGTTTGTTTACCATTCTTTTTCTTGTTCTCTTATAAGGCAGATTTGACGTGATATTTCTCTTGCTTCCAGGTGTCCCCTGGTAACCCCGGTAACCCCTGTGTTGCATGTCACAATGCTATGAACTGTGGGCAGTTCCCTCAGGCAAAGTCTGCAGAAATGTGGACTTACAAAAAGGGCTCAAAATTTCCACAAGAGAGCCCTCGTGCACTTGACAGTTTAGCAGTGTGACAGCCCTAAGCCCTAACGGATTTACTAAGAACGCACCTGTGTGTGAGTCTGTGAGTGTGGACATTGGGATTGGGCTTAACTTTCTATAGGCAGAAACAAAAAGTAATTCAAATCATAGCAACCCTCCCCAAATAATATTTACCTGCACAATTAAATAAAAAGATAATATGACTTAAGCATGCAATCTAAGAGACATCAACTGATAATCCAACCAAACCCATGGTAGATACACCTTGGATTTAATTCAGTGATTTGTGATATTCACCAATGTGTAAAATTATCAATGAAACTCTCTGTGGTTTGTCTTGAGCTTATTTTAATGTAATATCAGCCAAACCTGATTTGTTATCATCCACAGAATGACTGCTATATGATTTTAGTGTGTTATACAATTCAAAATAACTGTAATATTAAGTTCAGGATAGTGACGCTCCTGGTCTGCTGTTGGCATGTACTGCTATTGACTGCAGTAGCCAGCCAACTGACAATGCTAATTACAGTGTCACTGTGGAGACGGATACAGTTCAGGTGCTCAAAGAAGCTTCCCAGTATAATCACAGTCCACTGGAGTAGCTGGGGGACTCAGTGCCTTGGTCAAGGGCACCTGGACAGTAGTGGACTGGAGTGGATTTATACCTCTAATCTTCTGACCAAAACCCTGCATCTCTGATTTCCAGTCCACCAGTTTTCAACCATTCACCGCAGATATTTTGAGTTGTCATAGTAGGAAGGTGGAACAAATAATATTAAGGATGACTCTGTTCCTGCAAGCCTTCACAATACCAAGGCCCTGAATTAGGAACATCTATATGAAATGCAGACATCCTAAATGTTATTAGTAACACCTGCTTTTCCTTGTCCTCCAACAAGTCAGAATGTCTGCTGTTTAAAAGGCCTTTCAGGTCAAGAGTGCTTTGTTGATTACTTTGACAACAACAATTTCCTTAAAACTTCATATAAAAATATGCTTAAATAAGATTTGAATGATAAGCATAGCATTAAAGGTACAATATGTTATTCCTAGCCAAATGCTCCAGGACAAAAAGGAAGCAGCATTCCACCCCCCTCAGCCAGGCTACTCTCTAATGCTGCATTCCAGACAACTCGGAAGTCAAAATTTTCTGGCCTCCTACTAGGAAAAGTACAATGAAACACCACTGAAAGTAAACTCGGGGGAAAATCCATTTACCCTGACTTCATGAATAGACAGTTGTCTGACATCACACAACAATGGAAGCACCCACGGAAGCGCACATCGTAAATGATAAGCCATCAACTAAAAGGCAACGTAAAGGATGTTTGCCTGTATTTAATTAAATAATACATACTGTCATATAGTACAACTTGTTCTGCATGTAAACCAGTGTCCAAATATGTCACGAATGTTATTAGGTGCAGAGGGAACACAGTTAACCATGTATGTCACTTGTTTTAATTAACACCAAAGGCACTACTGGGAGTTCGATTGTGTGGACTCCAAGAAAAAGCCGTTTGTCACGGTCAGCCAGGTTTTCTTTTTTCCGTTTGGTGTCATGCACCTACAAAGCTTGGAAAGTCAGAAGTTGGAAATTTTAACTGGATATTTGCGCCTCTAACTTTGACTGGAAGGCAGCATCCGCTAGGCTTTTCATGTGTTCCCGGATTAGCAGGCCTAGCTCCTTAGACAACACTGAAGTTAAATGTACCATCGCCTTGTGTGCTGATCTGCGGGGAGGGGCTCCTATTGGTCACTTTGTTTAGACACAACTCACAAATATGTGGAATAAGTATGTAATTTTAAAAATTTTTGATATTTCATCATGGGGTTCAAGGGAGCTGTAACTCCAGAAAAACAGAGCTGAGAGGGGACTGGTGAGCATCGGACGCATATTTCATCATCTATCAGAATCAGATCACTTATATCTCATTTATATTGTTTTTAGTAGGTCATCAGTGGCTTTTCTTGCCAGATTTGCTTGTGGCTGTGCCTACATCTGTCACTCTGTCTCAATAGCCCAGTTGGTTAACATGAGAGCCAAAAGGAAGCGGGAACCGCTTCAGGGCGCTTTGTCTCCTGTGTGACCCTGGACAACGATGATGTCACACCCAGTCTGTGCAGCCACAGACCGAGAAGATCAAGTGGTGGCAGAAGACAAAAAAGTAGAGGTAGCGGAGGAACAAGAGCAGGAGGGAGAGAGGTCAGCCTGTACAGCAGCATGTATTTACAAGCCCTCAGGGCAGCTTTACATCTTCGTCCTGTCATGTTGGACTGATGGCAGATTGGATGCTAGAGTGACTCACTATCGCATCTCGAGGCACATGTGCTCTAACAAGACAGGAGGGCCAGGGCTAGCTGGTTAGCATGCTAACTTTAGCAGATATCTCTGCAACATAAAACAGACACTTTTGACGTAACATCAGAGCTGTTACTTCTTCACATTCTGTTGACCATCTTAGTCAATTGTTTAATGTTTTAAACTAAAATTCTGGCCAAATCTTAAAAACTGTACTTTCAAGGTATCTAATTGCATTATTCATTCACATTACTTCTTCTTAATGTAACCAAGGTCCTTACAAATATAGTTACACATTTTGAAACGTTTTCAATATCTAGTCAAGTGGTGTACTAGTTGTAATCACAGCCATTCAAGAGCACAGCTAGTGTTAGGTCTCTATTAGAAAGTGCACAATTTTGCAGCATCTGCCCTGAAATAAAGAAGAGAAATCTGGCAATGGAAGTCATCAGTGTTCTGTTTACATGGAGTACATTATACACTTTTTACTTTTATTAGTATAAAGGCCAAGTAACATTACTATTTCAATAGTGGTACACTGTGCTATTCATTGGTCGTAAGGCTGATCATATCTAAGGTCTAACAATTCCTAAACAAAAGCCTGATCTGGACAGACCCTGCTAGTGTACAACACAAGGATGCTTACACTGAACAGTTCAGGACCTGTAACCTTAGAAAGTGCTCCGGAAAACAGTCTGGGAATAACTCTCTTCACAATGCTCATTCACTGTTCACCCCCCTGCTGCAGCCTACCTGTGTGGCCGTCCGTGAAGTGGGCAGTGATGATCTGGTCCTTGCTGCCGTCCGGGAGCTCCTTGAACCAGATGACTTGAACCACCTTCTCCTTCCCCTCCCCCTCCCCCTCCCCTTGGTAGTGACAGGGGAGTCTAGTCTGACTTTCTGCAAGGGATCGCATGGAGGTGATGGGCTGAGTAGGCTCCACGAAGTTACCCTGCACACACACCGCTGAG
Source organism: Lepomis gibbosus (assembly GCA_029875015.1). NCBI lineage: Eukaryota > Metazoa > Chordata > Actinopteri > Centrarchiformes > Centrarchidae > Lepomis > Lepomis gibbosus. Next base: position 21,627 of record JAPMOB010233761.1, read on the forward strand.
AAGAGAGGGAAGGAAAGAGGATTTCATCAAATAAAGTTAAGGGATTATAAGACGTATGCGGAAAGTGCTGTAAAGTGTTTTAACGAGTCAGTCCATTAATTGGTCAGAAACATAACTGAAGCTATTTATGATAATTAATTGCTTGTGAATAATCAAAACTGAGTGATAACAGTGGAAAACATTATTTACAGCCGTGGTTCATTGGATACTCATGGCTTTTACACATGCAAAGATTGTGAATTTTAGTGCTGAAAAGTCGATCATTATCGATCAAACAGAATGTATTGGTTCATTGTCATTTCTCCAGCAACAACACTTACAGGCATGCTGGCAGCTCCGTGAGGCTGTATTTAACAGTGGTTAGAGCTAAATGCTAACGTCAGCATAATAACTTGCCCACAATAACAACGTTAACATGCCAATGTTAGGCAAGTATAATTTTTACCATGTTTGCCACCTTAGTTTAGCATTTTAGCTTGCTAAAACTAGCTAATTAGCGCTAAACACAAAATGCAGATTAGTTTTGAAAGTGCCTTGTCATAAATAAAGTATTGTAAACCTGATGGTGGGGAAGATTTGTTACTTTTCTCTGTTGTGCATCACTGTGGGTCATTATATATATTTCTATCTATCTATATATCTCTAGATACATAGAGATATATATACACTCAATTTACCACAGGCAGTCACCACCAACCTAACCTGCTAGTCTCTTGTCATGCAGACACACAGAGAAGACATGCAAACACCACAAAGGTTGAGGTTTGAACATATGATCTTCATGCTGAGGCGACAATAGTGCTTTTATGTGTGTTAATTCTTTCTTCAAAAGCAGAAATGTCTCCCTGTTTGTGAACAGACAAAGACCTACTGTGACACAGTGGAAAGTTTTAACATGATTTGATGGATTAGGTGTTGTTTTAGAGGTCTGTCCACATTGACATGATATTTTGTTTCATATTACATTACATTTACTCATTTGGCAGGCGCTTTTATCTAAAGTGATTTACAGTTAAGGAACAACACACAAGCATCAACCAAACATCAATACAGAAAGAGATCTACACATGACAATAGCAGCTTCAAATACTAGAAAAACTGATAGCACGTTTGGAATCAATGGAGTAAATATGTAGAGAAAGAAGTAAGAGTTAACAAATCATGCAATCAATACAAACAATTTGTAAGGAGATAGAAGAAGAAGAGCACAGGAAATGAATGTTAGAGGTTAGGGGTAGAGGTGTTATAAGAGGAAGTGTTCTCGGAAGAGATGAGTTTTTAAGAACTTCTTGAAGTTAGGGAGGGACGCCACTGCTCTGATGGCGTGTGGTAGCTCGACACCATTGTGGTGTCACAGATGAGAGCAGTGACTGAGATTGCTTTGTGTGTAGGGACAGAAGAGCCAGACGGCGTTTGTAGACGGATGACATGTTTGTGTATGACAAGAAAATATTCTAGTTTGGAGACGTGAAGTGGTTATTGTTCAATCACCCAAACCCTGTTTGAACTTCTCTTGTTGACAGAAAACATAGCAATGTTTTGCATCTAATATGTTACAAGATGAAAATGTTTCTATTTGTTATATTTAGGGTTTGAGCACAAACCATGCGAAGTCCCTATTGAAACTGAAGGGATTATTTTATTTATTTGTTTATTTATTTTTGCAACGTAACCTCAATTTTGGGGGCTTAAACATTCTTGAAAACTCACCAAACTTTGCACATAATTCAGACGCAGCGAAAAATTTCGTATTTTATGGGTTTCGAATGGGTGTGGAAAAACGGCTCACTAGCGCCCCCTACAGAGCAGCCCCCAGACAAAGTCTCACCTACATATACGAAATTTCTGTTTCCAGACGTAGAAAAAAGCCCCTTGGAGCGATGCCCGACACCCAACAGGAAGTTAGCCATTTTGGATTTAATAGTCATTTTTCGCGATTTACACACTCCATACTTAAACAAACTTCTCCTGGGATTTAGTTGGATCAACTTCTCGTTGAATTTTTGCTGTGCAATCTAAACCCACTGATGATTAAAAAGTTATTCAAACGGTTATTACAAGTTGACCAGTTTGCCCGTGGCGTGTAATCGAAAATTGATGATTCGCCATGAAACAAGAAGATGTTATAACTTCAGTAAACATACTCACATCTGCACCATATTTGATAAGTATAACGAAATTCCTGCTCTGAACACATCCATATGCCAATATTCACTCAAAGTCAGAGGACCACCTACTGGCATCAGGAAATGACACATTTTACGCTGTAATGTACTACTCCTAGCAGGTTGGACGTATCAGCTTTAGAACTGTTCCAGAAAGCCTTTAACACATTGATGAAGCCATGTTGTAAAACTCGTGACTTTGCAGTTGACAGTGTGGCGTGGTGGCAAAGTTAAACTCTTCACCATGACACAAGAAGTTGTTGTAACTTGACTGTACATGCTCACATCTGTACCAGATTTTACATGTTTGAAAAGTGTCCCGCCCTGAGCACATGTACAAGACAACATTCAACCATAGTCATAGCGCCACCTACTGGCAACCGGAAGTGATCTTCAAAGAAGCAGCCCCCGTGGCACGTTTTACCTACATGTATGAAATTTTTGTGGCACATGTCATGTCCAGATGTACAAACAACTCTCTTGGAGTGATGCCCCAAACACAACAGGAAGTCGGCCATTTTGAATTTTATGGTTATTTTTGGATTTTTTTTTTTTTACACACTCCATACTTTAACAAACACCTCCTGCATAATTAGTCCAACCAACGTCAGATTTTGCCTGTCTTCTGTAAAGCCTTTGACAATTAAAAGTTGTACAAACGGTGAGTTTTCGTGAAACGCCGTGCCCGTGGCGTGGTGTCCAAAATGAATGATTTGCCATGAAAGAAGAAGTTGTTTCAACTTCAGTGTACTTGCTCACATCTGCACCAAATTTTACGTACTTGATAACAGTCCTGACCCGAACACATCTACATGTTCATTTATAGTCGTAGTGCGAAGAGCTATGTAGCACCATAAAGGAAGTGATGATTAACACGTTCAGCGTCCGAAGCGCGTTGGAAATTCACAGCCGCACTGGCAGAGCTCCAGAATCTGCAACACGGCCTCACAACTCGACGCACTACACGTGCGAGCGCCCACCCAACGCTGTTTGCAGCTTTAATTTCATTTGTTTTCTATGGATCTTCACATACAAGAGTTTAAAATGAAAAATTAAAATCTATATTCCAATTGAAATCTGGCTTAAAATTTTCCAATTTGTAATAGAACCAATAATTCTATATGGTAGCAAAATTTGGGGACCAAAACTAAATATTGAATTTGACAAATGACAAAACAATCATAGAATCTTTCCATACCGAGTTCTGTAAGAGCATCCTGCAGGTGCAGAGAAAAACACCAAATAACCCGTGCAGAGCAGGGCTCAGCAAATACACCCTCTTACTAAAAAGACAGAAAAGATCAATTAAATTTTACAATCACTTAAAATCAGTTAACCCCCAGACATACCATCACAAAGCCCTAACATACCAGGAGCGGAAACCAGAGAAGAGTCCTCTTAGCCAGCTGGTCCTGAGACTCTCTACAGTAACAAGTCCCCAACAACCTCAGGACAGCAACACCAACTCAAGCAAACCAAACCAAATTATCAACAAGCAGAAAGAAAAATATATTGAATACTGAAAAAAAAACGACCAAAACACAAAGTAAATTACAATGTTATCTGATCCTAAAAAGAGAATTCACACTGGCAAATTACCTGAGCACAATAAAATGTCCTAAACTAAGAAAAATGTTGTCAACATACAGACTGAGTGAACACAGCCTGACCATAGAAAAGGGTCGCCACAGACAGAGCTGGCTACCACAAGAGGAGAGACTCTGCTCCCAGTGTGACACAGGACAGGTAGAGACAGAGCTGCACTTTCTAACCTCATGCCCCAAATATGAAACACTAAGACAAAAAAACTTTGCAAACATTTCCCAAATATACCCCGAATTTGAATTCATGTCAGACACACAGAAACTCCCCTATTTATTGGGAGAAATGCCCAAATGTGAAATTTATGCTCCAAAATGTCTCCTCATGCCATGAAATGAGGACAACCAGTGGAACCTCTGACTGATAAATACTTGTATATATTTTTATTTTTTTAACACACAGACACTTTTATTACTTTACGCTTTAATTACTTGTTTAATGAAATGTATGGGGTCGATTGTTCTTATGTAGTTTGTATGATGCTTTGGCAATATTATTGTTATACATTCATGCCAATAAAGCTAATTTGAATTGAACTGAACTGAGTGTTTTTTTTCAATTATGGATGTGGTAATTGCCTCAGGTATTTAAATCTTAATTAACCCAAATAGCAACTTTTAGCAGCTTCATTACTCTTTCTGTGTAGTCTCGTACTAGCAAGTCGTCTAAAACTCCTGCTTTAGTGCCAACTAATTACTAATAGTGATGGTTCTTTTATCAAACCTGGTTAAAAGTCTACATCTGAACGTGGGACTGACACACAGACATGACTAGAAAAGGGTGTGAGTGAGCAATGCATCGACAGCTCAAACAGGAAAAACCAAACATTTGCCCTTTGATTTCTGGGGTGAACCCAAGTTTTTTTTTCCTGCTGTTACTGATTCATGAGCTCAATCAATGATTATACTGAACTCCCACAGTCCCAAGCAGCCTGCACAAGGACACATGGCCAACAAAGAACTACAGTGCGGGTGACCTGATTGTGGAGAGAAAATTGCTAAAGAGCAACAGTAGATTAAGGGAAAGAAATGGAAGACACAGAGGTAGACACAAGCGTAGGACTAACATTAGAGGAAAAGAAGAGACATTAAGGCCAGGGTGAGAGAGTGCGTCAATAGAGATAAACACCAAACTGAAGGAAAGAGTTTAATACTTCTCACACACACACACACACACACACACACACACAAACACACTAGATAAACACAGGTTCACAAAGTTACTATACAAGCTTTTCCTGTTCACTCGGGATGAGCGTAACTTCACACTTGTGGTTGCAGGTTAAATAAAAAACAAAGGTCTAATATGTGCTCTTTTAATTACAGCAGCACAGGGTTCCAGTATTGTCGAGTTGTTGAGTTTTATCTCTACTGAATAAGGAAACAAAAGCAGCCTGCATCAGAATTAGTCATGAAAACAGGAAGACGCAGGTTGGGCAATAAGATCTGATTCATGTTTACTAAACGTAAGAATGTGACTGAGCCACATTTTGTTATGCCGCTTCTTTCACCACACCTGCAGGTACAAACAGTATGTGGACACCCAAAAAAAAATACACCCATATGTCATTGTTGAACATCTAATTCCAGAAATCTGGGTAGAAATCTGCCTTTCACCAGAGTTTTAACTGTGGCTTCTCCCATTCAGCCACAACGGGCAGTGGCGTTAGGCGCTAACGTCTGGCTCACAGTCGACTTTTCCTCTTCTCAAAGGTGTTGGATGGTTTTGAGGTCAGGGCTCTGTTCAGGCCAGTCATGTTCTTCCACACCAAACGATTTCTTTAAGGACATGGCTTTGTGCACAAGAGTTGACACAGGTTGTGGTCACATGGTTGGAAGCACGCTACAGTCTAAATGCTTTGGTATTTACATTTCCCTTCACTGGAACTAAGGTGCCTAGATCAAACCATAGAAAGCATCAACAGACTAATGTATCAGTAGTCATGGGTGTCCAGATATATTTGGCCAAAGAGTACATACTGTATTCATGAAAAAAAATCATCTCTAATTTCTATTCGTTTATCAGAAGAAGGAAAAATACACCACCAAACATAAAACATGAGGCAGAAATGCAAAGTTCCACCAAGATCAGGGGTGTCCACATACATCTGGCCATTTTGTGTAACTACAGACAAAAACTTTCAGGCAGTAACAATCCAGTGACAAAGACAGATTTAGACAGTAGGCACAGATCTACGAATACAAAAAAAGGATCTTAAGTTGTATGCTACATTTTTGTGTGGAGATAATATTGTACAGGTATATAATTGTAGGATTTTTTTCCTTAAAAAGTACCCAAAGGTGACTATGGGCTGCTCCCAAGCGCTTATAGGAATATCATAGTGTCATTATAGCACCAGAATAGGAGTTGTAAGTTGCCATGAAGCACCATAAGGTTATTATTTAATTCCATATTTTCTTTTTCCTGTAAGTGAAAGCTGTTTGCAGCATTTGTTTTGAAAGCTGCTAGCTTGCTTGCTATTAGCTCATGTCCTTCCAAGATTCCAGGATTATAGAAGGTTTATTAGTGAATCTACATATAAGTCGCTTTTTATGATTTTCTTGACAAATTTGGCACAGCAAAATAAACTGTAATTTATTTGGACTAGCCCAGCTTTACAAAGACAGCAACAAAAAAGGACAGCAGGGTCAATTCAGGCAGTGAAGGTTGTATAAAACAGTTAATTGTCATGTTAATGAAGTAACAGAAAACTCACCAGCTAGTAAAAGCAGCGCCAGACACCCGGTCAACTCCATCGTAAGTCCAATACCAAAAACTGGTCTGAATCAACTTCCTTTCTCGGCTGTTTTTTTATTCAGCTTTCATTATCAATAAGTGCATTAAGTTCAGACAAGAAGCCCAGCGCGAGCAGCAGGTAGGAGTCCACAGCAGGTAGGCAGGTACAACTGCTTCCTCTTCAAATCTCTTATATGGTGCTTCAAAAAGAAAAATCCTTCACCGGTGTGCACTCACACGAGTTGAATATTGTTCAGTGCAAGTTGTAAACTGCATTAACGTCATTTCAAGTGCAGGCCAAATTCATCTGTGGCACCTTGCACAACAACTCGTAAGAGTAAATGTAAACAGATACACAGCAACACTTTAAAAATGTATTTGAGTCAACACAGACTAGACAAATGAAAGAGTCCCTTGTCCCGCTTGTCACGCACAGGAGAAACCCATAAGAGAGCAGGTTTGAGTCTCTACACCTGTCTGCCACGGCACCGCCCACTGCAGAAGTCACGTGGTTTTAAGAAAGTCAGAGTTTGTAGTTTGTAGCACTGAAAGCAGGAATAGACATCCTGCTGCTTAACATGTTGAATTTAAACATAATGAATCAGTCAACTTTATAAAAAAAAATTTTACACCAAGAAAAAACAGAAAAATAAAAGAAAGTAGAAAATATAAGAGAAAAAAACCAAAGACAATTTAAAAAATCACATGGTTTTGCGCCAACAAACTCCTACAGAGGCTTCAGCAGAAAGATTGGTTAACACAGTTGAAGGCCTGCGGGCACTGCACCCTCCTTCAACCCATTCTGAAAATACCATAATTACAAAAATGAGAGCACACGTCCCATAAATGTTGTAACTACAGGCAGAATAGATGCTTAATGAGGTCTGACTTCAAGCATGGTGGACATAGAGGGGAAGTTGGAAGCCTATCTGAGAGTTGTTATTGTTTAGAACAAAGGCACTGCTACTTGGAAGGCCAGTAGGGCCTACTTAAAGGTACCGCTTGCTTTGTACATATAGCTTTTGGTTATAAGATGTCTAAATATCAAATCTCTATACACTAGACTTATATAAAATTCACACACAACAAGTGGTAAGTTCTTACATTAGCAAGCTCAAGTTTCCCAGGAGCTTGAACGCAGAATGATTTTGTGTGAATTAAAATGATTCCGTTTAGCCTAAGCAACCTGACTGTTTATCTGTGGGTGATGTTCCTGTTGTTTCAGCAGTTTATCTGTTGACTGAGGCTGATAATAGAATGCTGCCACAACGGCAGACAGCAACGGATGGCTTCATTCGTGTACAGTATGGATGTATTTCACAAGGCATTTTCTACCCCTTACTCACCCCGACCAGGAGTATCAGCTTAATACTTCCAATGACTCTGTGTTGAATTTCCCACTTTTACTTGAAAAGTGCACAGAGTGCTCACAGCTTATAAACACAGCCTATAAAATAGCAACAAAAAACACACAAGGCCAAAAAAGGTTCATTCAAATACATTTATTATCTTGTTGCAAAAAAACAAAAGTAGGCTACTTCTCTCAAAGCGTCATGTTTACTGATAGTGATAATATCATTGATAACTTAGAAAACATCTAGGCTAATAAATACAAAGTTCTTCAT